>CAKALG010008542.1:0-11540 GCA_916700815.1 Helicolenus hilgendorfi
TTTTTTTTTCTTCTTTTTTCTTTTCCTGTACTAACAATTGAGTGTGTTTGCTCTCCCACCCTGTGAGAGGTTTACGTCTCTTCAAAAAGTGGATAAACAGGAGAGACAACTGCAGTCTCTACAGCTCACTTTGATGTAGCCTTCAGGTTTTAGTGGACATGCTTTGGGAAAGTTTGCATCCGCCTCTTAGCAACATACATTTGGCGTGAGTGACTGTAATAGTTGCTTTTGTGTTTAGTGGAATAATGTGATGATACGATCATATCACGTTGTCATTTTACACAGTTCTGTAAACACAAATGAAAGATTCAAATTGTAATGAAAAAGTTTTGTTTTAGGTGTGTGAGGAATTTTGTCAGACGCAAACAGCAGAATAGTTCATTTAGAATGAACATATTTAATTATTTTATACTTTCAGGAATATGTAATATAATCATACAGTATATATCTGTAGCAACATTGGAAAACATTTGTATTTTGTTACATTGTGAACTGAGAAGTTGTAGTCATGCGCCGTAGATTTGTGGTTGGGTTTTGTCAAATTAATGCCATGTGTTGCCTTTAATGCATCTTTGTAAAGATCCTCCGCAAAGCCAAGAGTCCTATTTTCTAAGGAGGGAAAACCTTTTCTTTTCACATTCATAGACGAGTGTATGTTATGTTTATGAGTACTGAGTGCTGTGACTGTAGCCACTGCACAAGGGTATGATTCAGCACAGTCAACTAGGCTAATCTTATATGGCACCCTGGTTTGGCTTCAACTGATAACCCAGGTTACGCATGCCATGCCGGCTCATGCCTCTATGTGTTCTCTTAGTCTTAACTCGCTCCCTGGCTCCAACCAAGCTCAGGTGACCCTGTTGTGATAAGAAAAATCTTTACTCTTTCTTGTTTGCTTCACATCTGACCTCTTGACACTCCACATAGGGAGGTGTATGGTCTCTATAAACATGTGGAGTTTACTGAATAACAGAGAAATAGACAGAGGTACAGTAGGAACACAGCTCACTACAGTTATGGCGTCTGGCTTTTTACAATCCTCACTGGGTGAAGTGTGGATGTCTCGAATACTGCAGTAAGTGTTGCTATTAGACTTGTCACTCAAAGAAACTTGCGTTTGGAAAACAGCTAACACAGCATTTGTTTTGGCAATGCTTCTTGGTGATATTGTGCGGTTTACTGTTTGGCATCAGTGAATTAAACGTGCTTGCTTCGCCGATGATGTCCAAGTCTTTTCTTCAGGCTATAATATTTTGAATAGCTTATGCTCCGCAGACTTCATGAGAAGAGAAGAGTACTAGACGGGTTACTCAGCAACGGGTTGGACCAGTTCTTTGTATGAGTGTCGTTCTCTGCTTTGAATCTTAATTAACTGAATGTTACTGCTCATTCTTCTTTACTTTTCCCTTGTAATGTCACAAAATTAAACTTGTGTTCTCTGGATGGAGCAATTACTACCTATATTGCAGTCAGATACCGTTACAAAAGTCTGTAGATGCAATTTTTTTGGTGTTGAAATACAAGATACTTGCACTAGGTATTACATACATTTTCTCTGGAAATTCATCAGTGTTGCGATTGTGTTGCATAGAAGATGTGATTGACCAACGTGTCTAGTTTCAATAGTTCATGCAAATTCACACCCATGACAGTCCACACCTGCTTTGAATGAGCTTCTTGTCATTTGTTTATGAGGACCTTTTTATCGTGTTATCTGTCAAAACATATCATTGCAATGGCCTTAGTCACTGGTAACACCCTCCGTGTAGTCGGTTGCACAACTGATCAGAGGACTGTAGTCATGTATTTGTCGGGTCAACATGTTTCCATTGAGTTAACATAGTGTACTTTAGTACCTGCAGCAGTTCTACTGTACAAGATTGAACAAAGCTCCCCGTTGAAGATGTAAAAACTAAACATTAACCCGCGACAGGAGGCAACACACAACACTAGCTCAGTCTTATTTGCTATCAGTAAACTGGGTCACTGTTCTTTGAAGTCCATCTGCATTACTATCCCACAGTTACCCCGTTTGTTTTGTTACAGGAAGGAGCTTCTCTTAAAAATGCTGTAACTTAATGCTGTGTATAGCATTTGATAAGATGCAATTGTTTATAATGACGATGATTTAGCTTATGTATGCCCGGGCCAAAAAAAAAAAACAGGCCCGAAATTGCTCCTTTTTAAGATTTAAAGTGATGGCATGCTTTGTTGTGTGTTTGTTGCTTTACAGTGGAGGCGGCGATGGATCACTGGACCGGCTTCTCCCCTCGGTAAGCACAGGCCTTTCACCCAGGAAGAGGACCACCAGTCAGTGCAAGTCTGAGCCTCCTCTCCTACGCACCAACAAAAGAACCATCTACACCGCTGGCCGACCGCCCTGGTACAACGAGCATGGAGCCCAGTCCAAAGAGGCCTTCGTCATCGGTAGGACACTCAAAGATATACAAGCAACAATGCAACAACACTGATGTTTTCTTTCCTTTTATGGCGTTGCTTCATTTACAGTTCAGGGTTCTTTATTTTTTCATTTGTAAATTCCAGCAAAGTAGTCATTGGCAATGAAAACCCTTGGTTTCAGGTTCCTTCAACAATGTTCATTAAATATGTATATATAAAAGGGGAAATCACACAAGAAAAAGCAAAATGATAATCTAAGGCATAAAATAGTGCGGTTAAAATATAGACATATAAACATAAGTAAATATAAAGTAGTAATGTAAATTTGTAATTTTGTGGAAAACAGTATTTCAGATGGAAAACTAACTAAAAGAAAGTTAACTGACACCCTGTATAAGCAGATAAGAAGTGTCTTTTGCAGAAATAAGTGATGACCTTATCTACTTCTAATGTGTATTGACAAGCTCATTCACAGTCGTTTTTGACATTTCAACTTAGTGAGTTAGAGGTGGCTCTGCTGCTTCGCTCCCTTCAGCCGTTATTAGGATGTTTACCTTCTTTACCAAGAAAGCTCTGGTATCTGGTTCTGTCTGCCTCGCTACATGCAAGTACAGTAATAGCCTAAAGCCATCTCAACAGGCACAAAATAGGGCGCCCTGTCAAGCTAGTGCTTGTGCAGTACGTTCCCACCTAGCAAAGGTATTTTAAAAATACTGTTGCAATTCAACATGTATGCAATATGCAACATTACTTAACGTCTCTATGTCAATATTCTGTCACAGGTCTGTGTGGCGGCAGTGCTTCAGGAAAGACGACCGTAGCCAGGAAGATCATTGAAGCTCTAGATGTTCCATGGGTTGTGCTCCTCTCAATGGACTCTTTTTACAAGGTGTGCATGTGTGTGCAGTATGTGTGGTATGTATTGATAGTATGTGTGTCTGTATGTATGCAGCTGAGCACCTGTTTATGTTGTAACGCATGGTTAAGATACTGGATGCCTATTATTACTTCAAATACAGCGTACCTGACACGTTTGTTCATGTCCTCACATCACATCCAAATGCTTTCAGGCTCTTAATTAAAATTGATTAAAGTCTTAACATCAGATAAGTCCAATAAATCACTTATATCAGTACGTCATCTCTGTTTTTGTATGACTGCTAACCCCCCATTGGCCCGAAGGAAGGGAAAGAGTGAGACTGGGTGCACAAGAAGAGAACACTGGAGAGAAAGGAGACAGCAAGGATAAAATATTAGAGGGTGGATGAGTCAAAAGAGAAGCACAGTAGTGTTGGGGGAGAGAAAAAAATAGTGGTGGAGAGCAATCAAGCAAGAGCCATCATTCTTGCCCCTCTGCACCTCCACCCACTCTCCGGTTATGTAATCCTGTCGCAATCTGACAGCAGCGGTTCAGGCTGTGCAGAGTGGTAGGGATTTACCAGTGGCCAGTGGAACTGTGGAACTGTCGCCCTCAGCAAGGGCCAGTCTGCACACTGCAACACCCAAGTTTGGCATCCAAAACATTGCGCGTAGAATTTATGTCTTTCCACATTCATAATCTGCTGTTCTTCTATTGCGGTTTCCTCATGTTTGGTCACAGCCCCCAGAGAGCCTGTAACACCGGTTTATCATATTAAGTGTGTAAATCAGATCCCTTGAGAAGGGGGTGTTGCTGTCCTGAAACTGCCAAATACCAGGTCTGGGGTTTTATGCTCAAACACCCCAAGGGCTCGCACACACAGACACACACACACAGACACACACACCACCTGGTTCAGACGTCACAGTGGCGCATGATGTCGTCCTAAATTTAGGTCCCCTAACTTCAACTGCTCTTGCACAGCGATCTGTGTCTAAGTGTTTTTGCACCAGCGTTTGTAAATGAAATGGTTAACCAGTATTTGAGCGTGCGTGCTTGTTTTATTTGAATGTATTTGTGTCAAATTTTTTATCAGTGTTTTTTTTTTTAATCTTGATATGCAAATGCAACGTGCGTCTTAGCAAAAGCCAGAAAGTAATGTTGTGTTCACACCAAGAGCGAATTTTCGCCTCACTTTACTCGCCCGAGTTGGGCCGCTGGGATCATTTGTGTTCATTCGTGTCACTCACTCTAGACGTGCCGGAAAGGAGAAGGAGCTTGTCTCCATACCAACAACAACTTTTTTTTCTGCCATTTCCACCATCAACCATGGAAGAAATAACCACTGTTGCTGCTTTGTACATGTTGTAGAAGTCCCAGATACTTTGGTAAACTAAATGCTGTGTTGTCTGGGTTTATTACATCACCCGTCGGCGAGCTGTATTCGCATACAGTGCCATTGCACCGACTGTATCTAGCAAGCCACACGTCGCTAATGCGGTATGAACCCAAAATAAACAGATTTTACTGTGATTTAATTGCAATAAACAAATCAAATGGATGCCAAGATAACTACTTAATAATGTAGATTTGTAAAAGGTCTGAATTCATGCTTTGTCAGGGCTGTCCGCAAGACGACAAGCAAACAACTTTTAAAATGCTTGTTTTCTGAATGGAGTTCGGCTCAGGCTATGCTAACATTGTAGCTGCTCCATCAACACTCAGCATAACGTCATCTAGGCATAAATATGGCAGTGACGTTCTTGTTTATACCATAGACAGTATGGGGTTTAAACACCCATGCATTTATACACAGTTTTGATGGAGTTTTGTCCGGTCTCTGTACAAATATGAGGTACAATCGTAGCTTTTGCATCTTTTCACCTCTTTGCATTGACTTTGTATGTAAAATACTTTTCGCGCCATGCGAAAAGTTCGCTTCGTTTTTGGTGTGAATGCGCCGTAAGAGAGATGAAATATTTTGCTCAGGAAATAATTTTTTGTTGTCTTTGCTGTAAAGTAATTCCAGCATTGTTGAAATCCTCAGGTCCTGTCCCCAGAACAGCAGACTCTGGCTGCCAGCAACGACTACAACTTTGACCACCCCGACGCCTTTGACTTTGATTTGCTGACACACACCCTGCGCAAACTCAAACAGGGCAAGAGCGTGAAGATCCCTGTTTATGACTTTACAACTCACGGGAGACAGAAGGAGTGGGTAAGGATGAATGAACACATCCAACATCCAACATGGCAGTGCACTTTGCGAGTTAATGAGTAATCGCACCAGAGTTATAATCTGAGGTTCTCCATAACCTAAGAGGTTTTTAATCTCCCTCGCCAGAGGTTCAGAGTCACACTGCAAATCTGCTCCTCCAGATGGTCACTGACGAGCCATTATTGTGATTTGTTGTTTTTATACTTTCATGTTCATCAACTACAGTTAGACATTCTCTCATCAGCGGCACCTGTAAGATTAGAATTGATCAGGAGGATTGTTGCCGGTTTGTACATTGTACTGTAATAATACATGCACGTGTGTCCACCACAGAAAACCGTGTATGGAGCCAGTGTTATCATCTTTGAGGGAATCATGGCCTTCGCAGATAAAAAGCTCTTGCAGGTAAGGACGAGGTTATTAACTTGTTCAGCTGGTCAGTCCTGGTGTCACATTTATTTTTTATCTGTGCAAAAACAAGCTCAGAGTGTTTTAAATGTACAAACCGGGATTAAAATGTAAACAAATTGAAAAACACTTGATTGGAACGGATATGTAGGCTGGCTGATATTACAGATATATCTCTGTCTGTATATACAGTATGTCGGCTGATAAGTGCTGTGTTTAAAGTGACATAATGTTTCCACTAGAGGGCACCGGCGCATTTATTTTTCAACTGTAAAATGTCACTTACAGTATTTAATGGATTTATCTTTTATCCGTATTTTAATACACAAATGCAACAAAATTAATGTTTTCAGGTGCAGTTAAAGGTTTATTGAGAGTGATTATAAATATTGGAGAAAAACAGTATTTTCAATAACTATGAGTTGAAAAAATTTTCATCTAGAAGTCCATCTGTTCAATAAGATACTGTAATTATGAATATAGCTGCAATTTATGTAATTAAAAACACGATGGCCCTTTAATCTTACTTTCAGGACAGAAGTAGGTTAAACACACACCTGTTGTAATGAGGCTGACAAAAATAAAACGGAATAAATTATAAAGATTAATTAAGAGTCACTGCACACTTGCAGCCCCAATGTGATAATTTATTTAAAAAGAAAACAGCGTTTCAACAGCTGAATTGTCCTCATCCGGGTTCATTTTTGCTTTCATCCATATCAGACTCATTTCAAGACACATTTTTGTCTGAGCATTTCACACTGAATGTCAAGCAAATTAATTAAATCAAAGTTAATGATAATTCAAATATCATGACAACTGTAAGCTAAATGATGCTCCTAGAGTTTGACCTAAAATACCACAAAGAAGCTAAAAATAGAATGAAGATGGTATATTTAGCTTGCTATTTCTTTTTTTCATGTCATCTTTGAATGTGTGATACAAAGCTTCATGTTCAGCTTAACATTTTGTTTCATGTTCTCCTGAAAGCTGCTGGACATGAAGATCTTTGTGGACACCGACTCTGACATCCGGCTGGTGCGTCGGTTGAGGAGGGACATTTTAGATCGGGGCCGAGACATCGAGGGCGTCATCAAACAGTACAACAAGTTTGTCAAGCCAGCGTTTGAGCAGTACATTGAACCCACCATGCGCCTGGCTGATATTGTGGTGCCACGTGGTGCGTGCACACTCCACAAACACACATATTTACATTTACAGTATACAGGTCACTACTACTACAACACTAGTAATATAAAAATTCAAATTCAAATTCAAATTCAAAAGTCAAATTTTCTTGCATTTTAATGCTGTTAAACTAAATAAGTCACTTTGATTTTGAGCTCCCATGATTCTAAGTTAACATCACACCACTTTGTTTTTCTGTATGTCGTCCCGTCAGGCGGTTGCAACATGGTGGCCATCGATTTGATCGTGCAGCATGTCCACAGTCAGCTGGAGGAGGTAAGAGAGGTCACACTAACAGACCTACACCCACACACACTCTCACAGAGAGAATGTTAGAACTGAAAGCATTTTTAGCAAACTGTTGGTATGATCGGCACTCAGTGAGGGTGGAGCCGCAACCAGCAACCCTTAAATCTGTTTGTCAGTAATTACAAGTTTCATTGCTCCCTCTAGTGGACAGAAAATTATTGTATGGGAGGATGTATGATAACTAAGTGTGAAAACAAAGATTCGATTTTTTTATATATTATATTTACTTTGGTAATTGATTACATTTCTAAAATGGTCTTTTTAGAGTTTCTCTGCTTCTTTGTCTTAAAGGATTATTTTACCCCCAAAATGATCATTTGTATATCAATTACTCACCCTGTGTTACCTTCAGCACTTGAAGAAAACTTTTGTTTTTCTCACATGCCTCTATGGTGAACGGAGTGGAGCTGCAACCATTAATCGATTAGTTGTCAACTATTAAATTAATCACCAATTATTTTGATGATCGATTTATTGGTTTGAGTAGTTTTTTAAGAAAAAAACGTCCACATAAACAGCACTTGCACGCACAAGTAGCGCCCCTGTGCAAGCGTGAGACTGTTTATGTGGAATTTTCTCTGTTTTTGGATTCTCTGTTCAGCATGAAGGCATGCGAGAAAAACAATGTTTCCTTCGAGAATTCAAGGTAACACAAGGTGAGTAATTGATATACAAATTATCATTTGGGGGGTGGAATATTCCTTTAAGTTAAGATGTCCTACAGGTTCATATAAATGTGAATATGACCCTTTAAATATGCATTCAGGACAGAGTTAGGTGAATGGTAAACAAGCTGTAATGAGGGGTTGGCCAACAAAAATCAACAGAGGAAATATTTAGATTAATTAAGAGTCTCCAGACATTTGCAGCTCCAGTTTGAACATGTTTTTTTTTAATAACATTTGCATTAACAGTATTAATCCCTGGTTGATATTCATCCATATCAAACTAATTTCAAAACATTTCTTTAGATTTAGCGTACATTCTCGGGTGAATTGAAAATATCACATATCATTTATTATTGTGTAATAATTAAATCCTGACACACAATAATATAATTGAGAATGAGCGTTTCAATACTGAACTAGAGTGTGCTGCTGTTTGGACTTATTTGTTGTGCAACATGCACTAATTGTCACCAAAAGCACATGTTTGCTCATAGGGAGCACTTTGTGCCACAATGCTTTGTTTTCTCCCCACCACACACACACACACACACACATTAACACACATACGCCACTGATGGACTGCTTTCTCACCCTCTCCCCCACCCCCACTCCCTCTCCACCCCAAATCCCTCCATGGCTCACAGCGCGAGCTCAGCGTCAGGTAGAGTGGCCTTTATCCTGTCTATCATTCTCTCCTCACCATCTGTCCAATTCCCCCGACTGCTCCAGTTTCTTACCGGGAGAGAGAGCGATATAAAGAGGCCAGCAAAACCAATCTCTACCTTCTACTGATCTGCTGGCTGCCGTGGCACATCACCAGGCGGCACTGTTGTATATGTAGAGCAAATAATAGCTATTAAATGATCAATCATCAGTGTGAGACTGGGCCAAAATATTGTAGTCCACACCAGCACGGAAAAAATATAAAAACAGCATGAAAGCCGCTCAAACGATCAAAAGTTTGATTGTGGTGTGGTGCAGCCAGCATTTAGTGTAAAGACGTTGGTTTTCCTTTTCTCTACCTTGTAGAGAAATGACAACTTGCACTCTTCCTGCCTTCTGTGTCTAAAAATACACCAATGAGTCGAGTCACTGACCCCTCCTTTCAGCGAGAACAGGAGAGAGAGTGACTATAACAGAAAAGCGAGAGAGAGGAAGCTCTTGCTACAGCTATTGTTGACTATCACATACCTCTCAGCCACAGAGAAAGTTTCCAATACCCTACTACAAAGCGCTGCTGAGTTTTTCCATTGAATGTCGGCCACAGCATCAGAGACAGAGAGAGAGACAGGAAGTGAGCTTGGTGCCTGTCTTTAGACACAGGATGTGCTGAGGCCTGTGAGCTGAAATACCAACCTCTACTGATCTACACGGTGAAAGAGTGACAGCCGCACGATAGCTTGTGCACCTCCCACGCGTACGCACAGTGGATGCACGTGTGTAGATATAAAAAAAAATTATTAAAAAAAACGTCTCTCTTTTACCCTAGTTATCTGTACAGATCTTTTACAGCATGGCCTGTTACTTAATGTCTTCCCTAAATCATGATCCACTAATTGATAACCATGTAATATTATTTTTACTTTAAATGGCAGACTACCTCGGTGGTAAGCGCATTTCCGAGACGTTTGACATTTTCAAGTCTCGGCTGTCACACTTTTCACTGTGTGATAATCCCTTCATCTCTTCATCCACCTGATGTTGTGTCTCTTCTCATTTTTTTCCTCCTCTTATCTGTTGTTTTTCGTCCTTTTGTGTCCCCGTCTGTTTGTGATTGTTGTTGTGTTTCGTCGAAAAAACTCTCCCTATAGAGGAAACTTCGCTGGGATATGTGAGCAGATTTGCTATGATTTCTTCTTTTCTTTGCATCTGGTTAATGTGTATCTCAGTGACATGGTGGATACTGTAGTGACTGCATCACTGAGTATTTGCAACAGTGTGTCTGATCCTCTAGAGCCCTGGGTAGACCTGAGGCTAACTAGATATTTATTAAACCTAATGTTACTGTGTGGAGTCCTAGGGAATTATTACAAGTAGAGACGTATCATGGAAAATAACCATCATGCATTTATTTAGATGACACTGACATTTTCTTTTATTTCAAATCCATAAATATATATATTAGGGACGATACACCTATCTCCTGATTCGATACTATCACGATACTTGGGTGCCGAGTCAATATGTATTGTGATTTTTAAGTATTGCGATTCTACAAGTATTGTGATTCGATATTACGATTTATTGCAATTTTTGTTAACTTTTTTAACACTAGACCATGGGAAAAAGTTAAATCATACACTTCTAGGGACTTTTAATATGAAAACAATAAAATATCTAAATTAATACATAAAAATGTTTGATTTTCATGTCCTGAATCAAATATATCAGTCATTGTCAGGCATTATTTATAAAAGAATTTTCCCATATACAGTATGTATTTTATATATACAGCTCCCTTTGTTAACCCCTTATTTTGAAAACCGGACGTAGTCACACATGAATACTTCCGCTAACTTCACCAAGTCTGTCTCTAGCTCTCCCCGTTAACTCCGTTCTCTTTATACATCCATGGTCAGCTCTATCGGAGCCGTTTGAATGCATTTAACATAACTGTATGTATACATACAGTAAGGAAAACAACTGTATAACATATCAGTATATGGGTGCTCTACAGTCGTAGCGTCGGCTGATTTGACCACAGAGATGCGAGTGACGGCTGGCTTGAACGCACGTCACCACAATACGATAACGTTTCCTGTCCATGACAGAGTTAGCATGAAGCTTTAGCCATGCTGTCTAGCTCTGCTTTTCCTGGCGATGTGTGAATCCCAAAGTGTTTCCATACTTTACTGTATGTGTAGTGTTTACCACATTGGATTTAAAATGTGAAGGTGCGGGTTCATGCCGACACTCCGCCGTTTTCTCCTTTGTTGTTTTGGCTCATTGCAGTTTGTTTTGGTTGACGGATACAGAACGGATATGACGTCACGTCAAATATATCAATTCTGGCATTAAAAAAACGATTTCAGAATCATTCAAAAAAAAAAAAGTGATTTTTTTTTTTCCCACTCCTAATATATATCATGTGAAACGGATCAGTTTTAACATATTTTCCATTATCATGGTCTCTGCGCTGTTGTAATTTTCCATTGAAGTACTCAAAACACTGCCACTGTGTGCTTTGCAATTTTGTGCATCTGCCTTTTCCCATGCAATCCTATTACAGCGGTTGCACACTACCATTATCAACTTAACTACTACTGAACAATTATTTATGTTGTATTTACTTTTCTGCATGTACTTACACGTCTGTGTGTGTGTTTTCTGAATGTGCATACAGGGCGTGTGCACGCTTGTGTGTGTGAACCTGCACATACTGTTAATTGCATTCTTATTTAATGTGTGTTGTATTCATGCATCTGTCCGTCTTCCCTCTTTCCGCTCCTCTCACCCCGCACCACCCCCGCTCTGCTATTTGTTGCCGTGG
>CAKALG010008543.1:0-10920 GCA_916700815.1 Helicolenus hilgendorfi
GGTCAGTGATGGTCTGGGGAGGCATATCCTTGGAGGATCGCACAGACCTCCATGTCATAGCCAACAGTACCCTGACAGCTGTTAGGTACCGGGATGAAATCCTCAGAGCGATTGTCAGACCTTACACTGGTGCAGTGGGCCCTGGGTTCCTCCTGGTGCAGGACAACACCCGGCCTCATGTGGCCAGAGTGTGTAGGTAGATCCTGGATGACGAAGGCATTGATGCCATTGACTGGCCCTCATGTTCCCCTGACCTAAATCCAATTGAGCACCTATGTATCGATACGTTATGTATCGTGCATCCGACGCCGCCAAGTACCGCCACAGGCTATCCAGGAGCTCACTGATACCCTGATACAGGTTTTGGAGGAGATCCCTCTGGACACCATTCGCCGACTCATCAGGAGCATGCCAAGACATTGTCGCGAGTGCATGCGGGGGCCACTACTGAGTCACATTATGAGTTGCTGTGATGAATTCACGCAAGTTGGATCAGCCTGTGATTTAAATTTTTTACTTTGATTTTCGGTGTAAATTTGAATCCAGCCCTCAATGGGTTGATGATTTTGGTTTCCATTGACCATTGGTACGTCATTTTGTTCTCAACAAATTATACAATGTACATCAGTAAAGATTTTCAACTTGAATAATTTGTTCATCAAGATCTGATGTGTGATTTAAGTGGTCCCTTATTTTTTTGAGCAGTGGTATAAAGACCTGATCAAGGTGTTCAGTTATCCAGAAGTCTCAGTAAAGTCTCAAGCCTCTGGATATAGATACTCTTTGTAAATGTGCTGGGCTTGATATTAGATAGTTTCCTGACCTCATTACTGTAGGGTAAAGTTCTGTTGTGTACAGAAATACAGTTGAAAAACACGCCTCCGCAAACATCTTGCCCAAGGCTCCTAAAGCTGTCCGAAACGGCCCCTTATCTGAAAAGAAAAAGTCGTGAAAGGACATTTTAACCCCACCTTGTACAATAATTAAAGCCACTTTAGGTAGAATTTGAATATTCACGACTTTGGCGTCCCCCAGTGGCCGTTTTACTTATTTACTCTTCACTTAGGAAATCAAAAAAGCAAATGTACTATTCTTAATACAAGCTTATCTTTTTGTACAGTTGTTGTCATCTATTAGTAGTAGTCTCACATTTGATCATTTACCTTGAGGGACTAACATGTTGCAAAATATACACAGTCCAGTCAGAAAGAGTGCTCCAGCCTGATTCCTCCTTCGGCCAAATTTGTTCAAACTGAACAAGATAAATGCCTTAACTGGAAATTCAATCGCACCGTAGATGAACTGTGTGAGATAAATGTTCACACCAAATTCAGCAACATTTAAGCTGATTCCGTAATACGAAAAGGCCACTCCAAACCTATCAACACAGAGAGAGAAAATGTTTTTTTCTTGAGTTACACATTTGCCCCAGAAAATACTAGTTTGTGATTGGCTGGCAGGTATCTGCAAAGGATACGTAAACAGTCAAAATTTAAACCATTGCTCTAAATCAGTGTGCAAGGTAGCTGTGCGTAACCATAGCAACAGTCTTTGTTTTACATTATAACTATAAATCAACTTACACTGCATAGTCAAATGGATCAAACTACGAAAGTACACAGTGTCTTGAAGTGCGTGAAATATCCCCTGAGTCCATTATTTATACCGTTTCCATGACAACTTAACACAGAACAGCTGTGTTCAAACTGTCATCCCTTTTTAAAGATTGTTGTTCTCAGGTTGTTTGATCATATATGGACAGTGGATTGTACAGATTATTAATTTTTTCAAGATTTAAAAGGTGAACATCTCAGTTGTTTGAAAGCAGAAACAAAGACATGTATATATAAATTATATCTACCACACAGCTCCAGTGAGCAGAGCCAGTCTCCTCATACTGGGGGTCCTCACAAGATCCAAATAGGAATATTTTCTGCTTGCATTTTCTACAAGTATTGTTTTGGACAGAGCCTGGAGTGTAAAAAGAAAACTTTGGTCAGAGTCGTAGTGAATATCAATTTCTGATCAGAAGTGATCAGATTATGGAAAATGTTTTACCTCAGGCTTTATGTCAGCCATGAACTGCTCTCTGCCGTTGACCTTTGCACACTTGCTTAGATGAAAATGAGCACCGTTGACCTTCCCAGTACTTATCAGCCATCTAGCAGACTCAGGGAGCCACCTGCAACAATTTGAAAAATCACAGATTTTAAACGTTTTTTCACATGAACTCATGAGTCACATCTCTGCCTAATGAAGATACTTTTAATGAGGCAGAGGTATACTTTAAACGATTTAAAATTGTTCTGAATGTTCTCACGGCTTGCTGGTGTTACGGCAGTGTTTAAGAAAAAATGCCCCGACCTTGGACCAGCTAAAGATAGGGCGATAGGGCGATTTAAAAAATCACAGATTTTAAAAGATTTTCCACATGAACTCATGAGTCACACCTCCGCCTCATGATACTGTTAATGAGAATAATGATCTTAAACACCCATTATCTTTTCCTTACCACCAGCATATCATTCCCAGAAACAGCGGGGTGGTTGTTGTGGTAATGAGGTACCTCCAGTCAGTCACAAAATAGGCCACGAGAGGTAGCAGAGCAGCACCACAAGTCCAGTCCAGGCTCATTAAAATGCCCACTGCAGTTCGATGCCTGATGTCCACCCATTCAATACCTACAAAGAGCAATGATAATTAAATCAAATCCACTGAGACATACAGTATTTGACTATGATTACGGTAGACTTATTAACACTTTATCAACTTTATCATATCTTTTTTATTGTTAATAATTATTGAAGTTAAAATGGATACAAACGTTAAAAGAGTATATTACCACAAAAAGCTTAATTTCACAAGTGACCTTTACATTATATAAAAATCTCCCACATCTAATTGAACCAATTTGGATTTTACATAATTTGAATACATACTTGTATGTTATTGTTTTACTTCTTTGTAATTGTTTTCTGAGACTTACAGTTTTTAAATTTTCTCTTTAAAAAAAGAAAAAGAAAAAAAAAGAGATACTATGACATAAAACTCACTAAGGACTATGGTGATAATACTTATTCCAGAAAGGCCAACTCCAGTAAAGAACCTCATGGCAGCAAACATGGCGTAGTTATATGAGAAAGCACTTGCAAATCCAAAGAAGGCGGTTGTCATGTAGGACACCAGAAGTGTTATTTTCCTGCCAAACCTGTGAGACAAAATAATTATAGATAAATCTATAGAATAGGTCATGTAAAAACACATGTGTTCAGAAGAAGGTGTGACAACACTTTATTTGGATAAACAAAAATATATTTCAACTTATGAAGTGTAAAATTAAAAGTAGTCCATAGATGGTCATGGGGTAAAGGTTAGAAATAGGGTCAGGTTGGGTCAAGAGTAGCTTGCACAGTATGTCTGTGGAGATGCACTCAGAAACATTTTGCTGTAGCTACATTAACGTTTATCAATTAACGTTGATAGTATTAAAAATGCTAAATTCAAAATTCAGAGCTGTCTATGATTGAGAGATTGCATCCACAAGGCTCTCAGCTGAGCCGGCAGCTAGCAGCTAATGGTGCTAATAGTATGACCAGTGCAAACAGCAACAGTGCTGACATAGCTAACAGTGTTAACCTGGAGGGGGACCAGAGGGTGGATGTATAACTCATATCTTCAACTTGACTATCTCCACCGGATTGAGCCCCACAGCCTGGTGACAAAACAAATAATGCATCAATAATTATCGCTATCCCTATCTTCAAATTGTGTTGCCTGGCTAAAATCTTCTATCCATCTTGCTTTGTTTTCTGTACTCACTGCATATCAGTCTAGATTTAGGCCTATGCACATTACCATTTCTACAATGTCCCTGGTTTTCAATGATATTGCACTAACCGTGGACAGCAATGTAGTGTGCTACTCTGTTTATAGACTTATCCAAAGCATTCGATACTAAGCATGGTTTTACATCTTGACACCATTGTAAATGAGGATACCTGCTTACCGGTCTTTCGCGGTAACATAAATAAATAAATATATATTTGAGAGTTAAAGGCATGAACACCTGTCACTTAAATAGCCAAATACTGCTGCTCCAGTCATGACCCCCATGAAGAAGATAGTGGCTGTGGCCTTGTTCACTCTTCTCTTATCACAAACCAGATCCCACTATGAGGGGAACAGACAAGACACAAAAAAAGTAAAGATTAAAGTGGCTAATCTGGGATTTGTATTACTTTGTAAATGGAAATAAAGTTCACCTCTGTGGCCAGAGTAGACTTGAAGGTGGTGTTATCGTACACCCATCCGTTCTGACACGGCACTGTGGGTAGTTCAGTCATGTTGGAGGAGTTTAGCAGCAGATGATACTGAGGCTCCGCAAACATCTGACAGGAGTGTAGAGTGCCGTCCGCCTGGACTGGAATACTTACAGCAAGCCTCTGTGCCTGGGATAAATTACTAAAAAGTCCTCCATCATCCAGAGAGCTGATGTCGCAGTGGTGAGAGGGAATAAACGCGATGAAGTTATTCATTAGAAAGTGAAAAGGTATAGTCAGACGAGAAATTACCATCAAGAGGATTGTCCTTATTTGGAATCTCCCAAAGCCGGACACTTCTGCCAACACATTCTCAAACTTCATCTTCAAAATAAACGATACAACACTTCCAATTTGGAGCGAAGCTCAGAGAATAATACCACAAAGCTTGCTAGATGTTTGTTGGAAAGTGAGCAACTAGGGTTTTGCACACTGTTAAATGCTGTTGGTTAATAATCAGCTCAGAGAATGTGTAAATGTGTAAGGTAATTAAAAAAAGAGAAAGTTTGTTCTCACTCAGCTATATAAATGGAGTCTGACAAGTAACACATTTTTGTAAATAAATAATTTGCAAATACAAACCAAAAGTACATGCCCATACAGTAGAAACTGTGCACATCCCTAAGCATGGCAATACTCTGCCTTGAAAAGAAAAACAAGTCAATTTAAGATTTACTTAAAGGGTCAATGTGTAACATTTAGGAGGATCTATTTGCAGAAATGGAATATAATATTCAGTATGTTTTCTTTAGTGTGTAGTGAGTTTAGTTGTGTTTTGGCACACGGGAGAAATTTCAGTTGGTTGCAATCTCCAACCTCACCGCTAGATGCCGCTTAATCTTACACACTGCAACTTTAATACTGCAAAGAGGCATTATTGTCTAAATCATTCTCTTCTTCCACTAAAGTGGTCCAGAATAAAATATATCCATACCTGATGGGTTGCCAGGAAATTTAGTACGCAAATTCACGTAGTCCAGAGGATGAATCCTCATGGTGATCTCATCATGAAGCCAACATTTTGTATGTGTGTTGTTGTTTTTTTGGTTAAATATCTCCACAACTATTTGATGGTTTGTCATGGTGATTGGTTGGTTGAGTTAACTGTAATGCCATCACAGTAAATGTTGTTAAGAACTTGTCTTGGTGATTCCTCATAGTGCAGAACAGGCAGGATAACATTCAACACAGCTTACTAATATAACCATCATGTAAATAAAATACATATGAAAGATCAGGTAAACTCAACAATAAAGGCCAATGGTTTAGAATTTAGGAGTCAAATAACCAATTAAAACAATTAAATCACAAAATACCACAAATATTACAGATATCAAAGGTGACCAGAGGATGATTCCTAATAAGTTTGGTGACCCTCTGACTTTTCCTGTAGCACTACCAGCAAGTCAAAGTTTTCACTGTGTCCAAAACTTTGGTTTATGACCAAATACCTGCAAAACTAATGACATCAGCCTCAGCTGTACTTTGTGTTTCATGCTAATTAGCAAAAGTTAGCATGCTAACATGCCAAAATAGCAAATATTGTAAATATTATAGGCTACCTGCCAAACATCTGCATGTTAGCATTTTCAGCGAGATCATGTTTGTATTCTAATGTTAGCATTTAGCTCAAAGCACCTGTGCCTAAATATAACCGTACAGAGCTGCTAGTCTGGCTACACACTCATAGGCCTGTTTAAGTTTTCTATTATCTCAGTGTTATATTTGAGCAGTCGATGTACTTTGACCAACATATGAAATCATTGACCCGTACCAAGTTCCTTCCATCTAAGAAACATTGCTAAACTTAGGTCTGTTGTGTCACATCTTGAGCTAGAGATCATTCACGCCTTTATGTCATCCCGGCTGGACTTCTGGAATTCCCTTTTCACCTTTGTCATTAAAGCAGAACTACACCCATTTTCAAAATTCATACATTTTATTCTTATGGTCTAAGATGGTCCAAAAATATTAGTAAACATGAACAACTCTCTCCCAAATACAAAAACTAGAGTGCTTAAACTCAGACTTGTGATGTCATAGTGGTATAAACTGCTCCATAGCCAGTGAATTGGGAGAGATGTTATAGGTGAAACTGAGAGCAGCCAGGGGAAAGTTCTGAGTATATGGGCACTTATCCTGCCTTCAAATGGAGTCGTGTTTATTGGCTGTGGCTCAGAGGGTAGAGCAGGTCGTCCACCAATCAGAAGGACGGTGGTTCGATCCCCAGCTGCTCCGGGTCACATGTCGATGTGTCCTTGTGTGTGAATGCTGACATGTAGTGTCAAGCAATCCGAGCGGTCGGAAGACTAGAAAAGCGCTATATAAATGCAAGTCCATTTAACATTTACCATGGACTATACTATTCAAGACCTCGTAAGAAGAAAGTTTCTGAAAGCTCCGAGTTCACAATTTGTGATGTGTTTGCTGATGTTGTCAGAAATGGTGAAGGCCATGGAAGTTCATTTTTCGGTGCATAATAAGTTAATATATTGTAATTTTAGTCGTAGATTGTTTTTCTTCGTAATTTTATATGTCTGAAGAAAATGTTGATATTCCCAACAGCCTCATCTTTTTCCTCTGTCATTATGCCTTTGCATTTACTGCATCATGTTACCCACTTGCTAGTTTGCTAAATTGTTAGCTTCTGTGGCTTCGAGACGCCAACAGTAATGTTAATATTGCCGTTGCTTAGCAGCGTTGTTCTCACGACTTAACCACTTGAACGCCAAGCATATCGTGTACACAACTTCCCATGTTGTAAACACAAGCTCACGAGTTTCATTTGAAGGCACCAGTTTTTTGTTTCCCAACTGAGAACATTACAATAGAATAAAGCTCATTTGGGTATAAAAAAGAAAACAAACATTCTGTGGGTCCACAAAATCAGTTTCTCATTCATCGTCTACAGGGCAGCTCCAGACTTTATACCCTATGACCTCACAAGTTCTCTGGTTTCTGGCTTTGAGAGAGAGTAGCTCATGTTCAAAAACATAGATTGAACTTTGCTATGCCATGGAAATAATGTACTGAAATTCTTAATTTGGGTGGTGTTTTCCTTTAAGTCGTCTCTGAACCATTTGTAGAGGGTTTACTGGTTGTCCCTTGAGCATAACTCAAATCTAAAGGTGACCGTGCATTTGAAGTGGTGGCTCTGACACTGTGGAATGATCTTACTGTAGACATTAGCACTTTTTAAATCATATTCTATTAAAGGTGCTATACTAAATAAAGTTATTATTGTTATTATTACCTTTTAGGTCTAAACATACAGTAAAGACTTTGGTAGCTACCAATTAGTCTTAAAGCAAAACAAGTGGCTCTTGTGCACATTCATTTAACACACAACACACTTCCAATAAAAACAATAGTCATGTTCTCATTTAGTACAATTTTTGTTGCAAACTACAAGTAAATTTATTGTTACACTTCTCTTCTAAAATATCACTCTGATTATCAATAAATGTGATTTTTATTGAATCTCCTCCTTCCTTGTGGATTTTACCCTGCAATATAGATAAAACTTAAGTTAGTCATTTTATCTTGAATGGAATCCTGAGCTCAGGAAAGGACATGAACAACAATTATTTATTTCTGACACCTGCAAATGATTAGACCATAAGCATATTTTTGTAAACTGTACAAGGTACTAAAATTACCCATAACCCCATTGCACTTGCAGGTTTGACTGGATTATTCTTTAGCAGGGAAGTTCAGTGAGGTGGCTAATCGTTTACGTAGCTTTAATATTGAATTACATGTAATCTTCTTTTCCTCACCTTGGTTTCTCAATATCCTCAATGTGCTCTGGCAGCCGTTTGTTTAATGTTTCAGGCAAGAGTGAAGCCACTAAACCAGATCCGACTGCCACCGCACAATAAATAATTGCAGGGAGGAGATGCCACACGTCCTCCAATAGCATGATGAGTGGAGATATGGACACGCCCAGCCGCGCCAGAAAAGACGTGTAGCCTAAACCGTTCTGTCTGAAAAATCAAAGCGCTGAGGTTAATGTAAACCTGTACTATATGCGGGGACAGCAGAATAGAAGATCATTGTCTGTGGGCAAACTGGCTCCATTAGTTTGTTGTTGACTAACCGTACGACTGTAGGATAGAGTTCAGCTGTGAAGAGGTAGATGATCGTGAAAGAGGCTTCTGACATGGCTTTTCCAAGGACGGCCACAACAGTACGAATTGCCCACTTATCTGACGGAAAATGTTGAGATATTTGATCAAGATAATTCTCAGATATGTTGACAATAACTTATTGGATTTAATTAAAAAAAAGAACCTTTTGCAACAAACATGTTGATGAAGAGACAGAGACCAGTTAACAGCAGGGCTGCCACCTCACCAGGCCTTCTACCAACTTTCTCCAGGAAGAAATACACACCAATCTTCATTGGCATTTCGATGGATGCAAATATGAATTGTGTGAGGTATGGGTTTAGTCCAAATCCAGTGATATTCAGACTTATCCCATAATATGTAAATGCAACTCCATACCTAGAAAATGGAACAAAGCATTGAAATGTTCTGTACTGACTTGCTAATTTGAACCTTTGGGTGATTAGTGCATGGATTTGACTGTAAAAAAACAAAAAACATGGCTCATATTTTCAGTATAATTGATAACAGACAGCAGTGATCTTAGTCTCATTATATTTTTTTGGTATCATCAATCATCCTTCAATTATATACCATATTGCATATTATATGACATATATTAGCCTACATTAATATGTACTAATTGATATTATTGTATATCAGAATAATAATTATCTATCAATATTTGACATTTGCTAGCGTTTGATTAATGTCGCTCACACTATGTTAAACAAATAGTTCAACATTTTGGGAAATATGCTTATTTGCTTTCTCTCTGAGGGTTAGATGAGAAGTTTGATACCACGCAAGCAGGCTAGCTGTTCCCCTTCTTCAAGTCTATAGTTGCCTCCTGGGTCAAGCTTCGTACTTAAAGGTAGGCTTGGTAAAGATTTTAGATTTGTTTTTGTTATATTAGTTTAAATTCTCATTACATCCCAACAGCAATCAATTAATCAAATGCCCTGACAGACAAATGAAAAAATAAATCCAATATCTGTGGCTGTCACAGGGCTGTAGTAAACCCGTCCAATCATTTCATTTCATTTGGCCCAAATGTAGTGATTGGACGGGCTACCCGTTCACGTTCATTATATGTTTATGTTCTTAATGATAATAGTGGTGGAGCGGCTTTGGAAGAAGGCCTGAAGCGATGGACTGTCAGTGTTGCGGACATTGCGACTTTCTCTCTAGATAAAAGGGACTTTTGGAGCTACTTAACAGCTAATGCTGCTAGCATTTCATTGTTCATTGGAAAAGAGTTGGCAACACTGGGCTCCTTTTCATGGTTTTTATAATTTTTAGTTTCTCAAGATCGCCAACAGGAGATTTGTATCGATCTTCTCATCTGACCTTCAGAAAGAAAGCAATTTCCCAAAACGCTAACTATTCCTTTAACCCACCTCATGAAATTGTAACTTACCATACTATTCCTGTGAATATAGAAAGATTCCTAATATTTGGGGTCTTGAAAAGATCCACAACGGTGTACCTCTTATCTCTGTTTTCACCTTGTTCAGATTCCAGTAAGTCCTATGAAGAAGCAAACAAATACAATCAAACTATTCATTCACAACACTTCTGCACTTGACCGTAGTTTTTTCCTCATCATAGCACTGTGAGATTATCAACGTTAAAATGTACCGTTGGTGTGATGTTGGCCAAACACTTGGTTCTGTTGTTCATCTTGGCACATTGCGTTATGTAATGATGAGCAGCGTCTGCCTTCCCATTTGCCAGGAGCCACCTCGCAGACTCTGGAAGCCACCTGAAGCAAAAACAACCTGGTGAGTTCAGTGTCTTCTGATAGGGTTCAGCTTTCTTTGCTGCAAAGTGTAACATATTAAGCTTTAATACCTCCAAGCCATGATGGACAGTATCAAGGGTGAGGACACTGCCACAATGAGCATCCTCCACTGATTTACATAGTATGAAATTCCAACCAGAATCCAGTTTCCAATTGTCCAATCCATGCTTATGATTATACCGGAAAAGGTCCTGTGGTTAATGCTAAACCATTCAACATCTGGAGGAATAGCACAGATGAAAGGTCTGATCAAAATATTTTCACATTTAATTTCTTGAAACTAAAACCAAACATGAACAAAGATTAAACGTGTTATATTTTCCTCATCTCATTGTTTTAGCATTGGCCTACTTACTTAGAACACAAGAGACGATACTTATTCCCGCGAGTGACATCCCCGTAAAAAACCTCATGATGACAAACATCACATACGATGTGGAGAATGCACTCAGGACAGCAAACATCAAGGACGTCATATAAGACACCAACAGCAGCGGCCGTCGGCCATACCTGGTCATGAAAAAAAATGTTGAAAGCAATCATTGTGTTCAAACTGTTAAGATACATATTATTCTCAAATCTGAGATAGGACATATTTTGCAGATGTTCTTCTAATTTGTCTTAAATTGCATGAGTTTATTTTACTTTACGTATGTTTCTCTTACTCATTTCATTGTGTACCTCATAT
>CAKALG010008544.1:0-11042 GCA_916700815.1 Helicolenus hilgendorfi
ACCAGACCCGGGATGCTGCCACAGAGGATGGGTTGGGTGCCCAGTGATGAATACTGGTGGCCCACTGCTAGTGACCTACAGGGAGAGGGGGGAGTCACATTGTCAGTGATCTTTATCAATTGATTCAACGCCGATCAAGTGGAGGACTAATTTCCCTCTCCAGGTGCAGTGTAATTTCACGTCTGAGTTTGATTGTGTGTGTTTATTTGCCGTATCAGATGCTACCATTAGGCGTCCATCCTTTATCCCTTCAACTACCCGCTCTGCAGACACCTGGCCTTTGTGTGTATTGAAATTGCAGCCCTGTTTCTGTCTGAGATGAAAGTCCACAATGCATCTAGAGGTCTTCATAGACCTTAAGCTGACAACTTGGAAAACGACACCTTGTTATTAACTGTCCGCACACTTAACAGGCCTTCGGCTTAGGGTAATAAGAGTGCAAACCCTACATTGAAACTTCAGAGAGTGTATTAAGTGTAACACAGAACCCAACCCCCCCCTTTGCCTTTGAGGAAGGTATTCTGGGATACAACAAGTGCAAACTTGGTTCACTGATTACATCTCTCTGTCTCGTTCCCTTTATTGCTTTCTCTCTGTCTTTCTGTCTTTATTTTCTATGTCCTCTCAATTAGGACATTTAGTAACTAGTAATCATAGAAATGGGATATCCATTGTATCGTTGCATAGTATGTAATTTAGCCAATTTTAAGAAGCTGTTCTGTGCTTGTACATGACCATCTGTACTAAAGGTGGATAATTGGTTTGATTTGAATGTTGAGCTCTTTATCAAAGGACACATATGAATGTTGTGCAAGCATTATTGTTATTTAGATAAACTCATACAATTGTTTTCTATAAGTGCATGCAGTGGTGGAAGAAGAACCCAAATATTTTACTTAAGTAAAAGTAATGTCTAAAAATGTCTAAAAATACTCCATTACAAGTAAAAGTCCTCAATTCAGAATGTTACTCAAGTAAAAGTATGGAAGTATTATCAGCAAAATGTACTTAAAGTCTCAAAAGTAAAAGTACTTATGCAGAAGGGCTCCTTTTAAATTGCTATATTGTAGTTTTTATCACTAACACATATATTTTAATGTTGTAGTTCTTCAATTTGAAGTCAATTTAGATACTTTATATACTACTCGGTAGATTACTAGTACATAACTGAATCATACCTCAAAAGCATAAATTTGTATGTAAAAAGTAATTCGTAGCTAAAGGGTCAAATAAATCTAGTGGAGTAAAAAGTACAATATTTCCCTTTGAGATGCAGTTGAGTGGAAGTATAAAGTAACAGAAAATGGAAATACTCAAGTAAAGTACAAGCGAAATTGTACTTAAGTACAGTTCTTGAGTAAATGTACTTGGTTACATTCCACCACTGAATGCATGACCTGCTGACCTGAGTTTTTTATTGAAATGTCACCAAAATCAATATTTTGACTACTTGATTATTTAATAGCAGAGTTCCTGTTATCTTTGGCAAGAGTTCCACAGAGTAGCAACAAAGTAGCTTGTTGGCAATCCAGGCAAGTCTACAATTCACCCCAACTGTCTATTAAAGACCGAACACTGGCAGCAGTAATCTGCTGATCCTCCCCTGAGTGATAACAGTTACTGTAGCTGCAGCACAAAGGCAGAGCCAGAGCAGGTGTGTGCTGTCTTTTGCCGCTCAGTTAGCTCACTATCTGTTGACCCGTTCACTGTTGTTCAAGGACTAATCGCTGATCACAACAAGATTACCGAAACTCCTGACACTGGCCTCGGGCTGCTTTTCTTTAAAAGCTCACAGCCCAAGAAAGGATCCGCTCAGCCAGCAGCTGACCCCTGGCTGACCACTTCTGAAGGCAGCAAAACATGTCGACCTTGAATACCTCAATTATACGTTGAAATTGAAAAGGCTTTCATTTTCAATAATATACTTTAATGCAGTCTGTTGTCAAGGTGTGGTGTTAGCAATCCGCTGACAGTGAACCGCTGTTATTTCCCCCGAGCGAATGTCAGAGTTGTGTGTCACGCTGGTTTGAGCAGAATTTTTCATGCAATTTCTGCAGACTAGACCGCTCTAGTTAATCATAAATGAGGCATCCAGTAAGCGAGCAATGGCAAGTTGAAAAATGACTACAGAGGAAATCGCATTTGTCTGAAAGTTTGTCTGCAACATCCATCAGTAAACAAGGACACTCCTGTTGCACAGTGACCTCTCTTTGGCCTCTGTCAGTCCTTACACCCTGAAGCACATCTTTCCCAGCAGAAACCTGAGTCCCAAACTGGTGCAGACTTTTGGTTTGCCTCTAACATGCACAACAAAGAAAACCATGTACAACAATTCATCAGAGGTTCAACATAGTGAGGTGTTTACTGGGACTGAATGGAGGTGAAAACAAGTGCTGCAGGCCTGCATTTTTTACAAGTAATAGTCCAAGTAGTCAGTCTGGTCTTGAACCTCCTCTGCTTCCTTTTCCTCTACAGGAAAAATACATGTGGCGTCTCTGAGGTTTCCATGGCGTTTTCAACTCCAGGATTTTTTGCATTCGTCAATGAGCACCAAATGTATCTCAACAGCAGAAAACAATGAAGGTCATATAAGAGTTTGCTCTTGACCAGAGTCTGTATTGAGCCTTATTACTCATCTACACCTTTGAGGTTCTTTTTGCACGCATTTCTGCCAGGTCATCTTCCTGAACTGTGTCACACTAAACCATCATGAGTCAATGTGCCTTGGTTGCTCCTCCACTAATGTGTGTCTCTGTGTCTGTCTCAGTGGGGATGAGTAATCCACGCCATCTCTTCCTGTGTTAGGAAATAGCCTCAGAGTGGAGGCAGGGCATGTTCCACCAGGGATGATTTATGATTTATTGTATGACAAACATTCGATTGAATAAAGATAAAGAACAGCATTGTTGGATACCAGCTCTAACAAATATTTAAACTTAAATGATGGTTTTGTGTGGATTTTAGGCATCTATTGAGTGCTTTTGCTTTTCCAATTACTGAGAAATCCATTCATCCTCCTCACACCAGCTGCCCTCCAAAGAAAACTTATATTCAGTGTAAATAAGGATTCACTAATGCTGTTAAGGTTTATGTTGTCAAATGTTACAAATAAATACTTAAGTAAAGCATACATTATATTAAATGTAAGTCTCCGTGCAGACTTTCCCCCTATCATCTAAGTGTATCCAGCACAGGTTTAATGCATATTTCAGCAAGCCCAAGCAGGGTGCCTTAGAATTACCACTTTACTCGTGGGCCCTGGGGCCTTGGAGCCGACTTTGACATCAAGAGAATATGTTTGGGAAAAGGAATGTGCGGCAAGCTTTCACCTCCAGGTATTTATCTTCTAAGGTGGGGTGGACTAGGGAAGGGGGCGGTGGGACGGCGGGCGCAGCCAGGCTATGTCATGGCAGGTCGAGTAGAGACAGACATGAACCTGTCTTAGTGCATATCCCCAGAGACTACTGTGGCACAGAGGTTGAGTGTGATGCAGCTCCGATGGCCACTTGAAGCAAAGTTCAGCCGAGTCTGTCAGCAAAACATCACAGGTTGCTTCTCACAGAGGCAAAAGCTCTTAGATAGCTGACACGCTGTTGGAAAGCAGAGAGACAATGCAGCCGTATTGAGCGCAATCCAAAGGGAACCACGTTATTTGACTTGGGATGAGTTGCTACGAAACACAAAACACATCAGTATTACGTCAAGACTGACACCATGTCTTACGTCTGCAGTCAAAGATTGTTTGTATTGGTCGGAGTGATACAGGCAAATTTGCTCCACTCTTTTGCTTCTGTAGTTACTCTCTGCAATCAAAGACCTGACCACCTTTCCAAAATCAAACCACCGACACAGAAGTTAGTTCCTGACTTGGTGCAGTTTTGTTTTTACAGAGTGGAAACCTGCCTTCCATTGTGTCATTCATAACTGGCTCTACACAAAAAGAAACGAGAAAAAAAACCTCTCATGAAGATTGAAATTCATGGCTTTTCTTCGTCTTAATCTCCATGTGTGTGTTAATCAGCAGAGCTAAAACATGGCGTCATACACACTGGCATCAACAACGACAAAACAGGCTCATATCAGGTGATAAAACACAAAATATACTGAACATCAAGTTGCATCCGGTGTGACTTTATGCACCAACTTTTAGAACCAGGACTTTACTGATTTGGGTCAGTTTTTTCCCACCCACTGTTCTATCAGGATTTCCTTCCAGCTGTGCATGTAATTACTTTCTCATCAGTATTACCACCAGGAGCCCCATTAAGGGAAGTAGTAGGGTACTCCTAATATCTAAGCTTTTTTTTATTCTTCTATAAAACACATATCAGCTGTTTCATTAATAGTGACTGATGTGTGTAGCCGATGAACATTGTGAAACCGGACAAGAGCTTCTAAAGAAGATGAGAGAGAAAAAATAAATTGTTAAAAAAGTAGTGCCAATTTGTCAGTTTCTTAAATATGAGGAATAATTCAGCTGCTGCACCATTCATTTACAATGTCATTAGTGCATGCTCACTTGTGTGATTTTAAAAAGAGAACGAAAACGCAAGAAAGACATTTAGGTTTTAGGATTTTTGAGGACATTTTGGAAAGTGAAGAAACTGATGGAAGAGTGGTGGACTGAGATATCAGCGATAATCCATTGCAACAAATACTGCTATCACACTTCAAAACTGATGATTTTGTTCATTAAATCTTCAGTTATGTTTTTAGGTAAAAGAGGAAGAATTGTCTGAAGTCTGAGAAGAAGAAAAAATAAATGATTCTATTTCAAATGTTGAAGAGAAATACTACAGATTAACATAAAAAAATAAATTATGTACAGCATGTTTTACATGATGAGTTTGTCAGAAGCATTATAAGGTTAAACCCTGGGCAAGATTTCATAATTGTTCTGTGCCACTTTGACCCTACACACACACACACACACTCCACTGGACACGCGCGCGCGCACCAACACACACACAAACACAAGCACACAAACTTTGCACCTGCTGCACTCTCAATATAAAAAATGCTCTCACTTAAATTGCATCGTTCATGATGCAAATGTCTGCGTCCATATAGCATTAAAAATAACATTTAAATAGAAATGTTTTTTTTGTCGTTGTTGTCATTAGTTGTGTTTTTTTCTACAGGTCTGTTCTCTGCAGAATCAAACCAAATTATATTTTTTTCTCTCTCTCCTTGAATTACGCTCCTCATCCTCACACATCAACACTCATGTCTCCTAACAACTTTTACCATCATAGCAACTAGAAAACGAAATTAAAACTAGAAACTGACACACAACAAGCATCAGATCAACATTTCCAAAGACAAATCCATTCGTTCAGGAGGGGGATATAATATAATGAGAATAAAACTTACCACCAGATGGGATAACTTGCCATGACATGCGTGAGCCCACAGAGCAGCAACAGGAAACATCCAAGGTATATCATCCTTAAAAGTTTCGCTAAAAGTTCTCCAGCAGAAAAGCCTACATGCGCGCTCAAAACGCGCACTGAGATTTGAACTGAAGATTTAAAAAAAAAAAAAAAATCTAAAAATGTCTATCCTTCAAAAAACCCACTTGAAGGAGAATCTATCTGTCGCGACTACTCGTGGCACAACTCGGGAGCCAAATATTAAAAAGTTAAAAGCTGCTTGCTCTTTTTTTTTTTTTTGTTAGGACCCAATCAGCAGGTATTGCCAAAGGGGGAATAGTGATGATATGTTCTCTCTCTCTGTTGTTGCCTCGTCTGGCAGCTTGAACTCACACAAGAGAATGAGCTAATTTTAAAGATGTGTTTTAGTGCTCATTGAGTATTGGGTGGCATTAGCATGCAGTGTGTGTGTGTGATATATAATGTTGTTTAAAGGAGAGAGGGAGGGTCTGAGGGTTTTAAATAGACATCGGAACCCCTGTGGATCTCGTAGCTATAACAACCTGTCCGGATTTCACTCCCTGGCTTCAAGCTTCTAAAATGCAGAAATAAATATGTGTGAATTGCTTGAGACCATTATTAAGCTCTTCAGTCCCTTTTATTTGTTGCCTGTTTGCTGTGAATGTAAAATTAGTTAAAAAGTTTTTTTTTTGTTCTTCCTTTTTGGACTGATGGATTCACAATGAATTGAATAAGATAAGATAAGATAAGATAAGATAAGATAAAATTAACCTTTATTTATCCCCACAGGGCAATTCAGGTGTCAAAACAGCAACATCAGCAAACAAGAGTGAAACACAGGAGAGGTAAAGGTAAACAAAAATTATAAAAACAATAATAGAGATATAAAAGATACAGAGTGAATGGGTGAATTTAGTGTGTACAGTTTGTGCAATAAATAAATGTAGTATGTACATTAAATAAATGTAATATGTGCATATGTGCAGTCTATAAAGTGGTATATAGGATGTATAGTGTAAAGTGCGCCAGTGGTTGAAGTCCAAGATGGTTGCAGATAGTGCATGGAAAAGGGAAATAGTGCATGTTTAAAGTTCTTAATGATTAAATTGATAAATTGCTTAGATTTGTTTCCCAAAGAAATCCTTAATAATGATTCTGCCATTTTTCTATATTTATTTATTCTTTAACGTGTGAAATAAAAATATGTTTGGCTTGCTGTTACCGTACAGCAATAAATGATGCTCTAAAGTGGATTATCCGGAGGTATAGAGGTAAATGAAAAGGGCATATTTTGCGCATTCATTTTTTTAATTTTATTATAATATGTTTATTTGGTTTTCTTATTTTCACAAACACAACAATAAGAATAATAAGAATAAAAAAACAACAACAAACAAACAAACACTGGTACAGCTCAGATCAAAAAAAATATATATAGGAGGTCATATAGGAAATAGTCCATAGTGCAGAGAAGTCAGGAGACTCCTTGTGACATAATGGAGGAGAGATCAGGTCCAATATAATTCAGATTTTGCGCATTAATTAAGGAATACGTTTTTTTTCTCACATGGCACTACTTCCTGCACTGTTACAGCCTATAACTGTGCTGCACACAGTTTGAACTTTACAGCTGCCTGCATGATGATGAGCTGCCAGACTGTTTATTCCAACGAAAATATTCGATCAAATTGGCTGCACCGCTGAGTTTAAACGGCAGACTGTCTGTTTCCCTTTCTCAATGTCAAGTGGCTGTTGATAGCTGATCTAACAGGAGGTGTCTCCATTTACAGGCACTGATGCTTTACTGGAAGATTAAAAGAAACTGCCCTAGTTGTGCAACATCAATGACTAATGGGCTTTATATATATAAGGAACAAAAAGTGTAGTTTCTAAATTTAAATCAGAAATTAAATTAGTTGTCACTACTGTTTTTTCTCTATTGTTAGTTAACACGTGTTATGTAGTAGCCTATATAATTATAATACTAATGATAGTGATTCTCTAATTATATCAAATTATATCAAATCAAGTTTCTTTAGTGCATTTGTGGCTTGGATGGACTGAAAAATAATAAATATGTCACCCCAATAGAGGCATTTGACCAATAGAAGCTAGTGCAGTGAAATTAAATGTGCATATTGATGAATTAATTTGACATATTGCTGTTTAAGAAAGTCAGCAAAAGCATGTATAGCAGAAAGATTCGTTAAATAGTTAATAACAGACAGCTGTCTCGATCAGCCCAATGGTGAACTGTGTATTTGTAAAACTGTAACCTGTTTTCTGTAGCTAATATTGAAAACAGAAATATCAAATTTTTAATTAAAATATCAAGTTTTATTTGCTCGGATCCAACTTTTTCCGTGACAGTTTAAGCTTCAACTGTTCATCTTCATCTAGATGTGCAACATTTATTCAGTCGAACAACCTGCCATTGATCTCCCATTCCCAAAAAAGTGTTCACATGCTAAACTTTGTTGGCTTGGAGGAGGGAAAACATGGCACACATGGCCCTGAAGCCTAAAGATGCTAGCATCATCTGGTGGAGAATGTTACACACTGCAGCCCTGCCAAAAAGACTTAAATCTCTATTAAATCTCATATTACAGTGATAAATGAGACTGAGGCTTGCCACCTGTATGTCCGCTTTTCACAATCAGTGGTGGAAAGTTACTACATTTATTCAAGTACTGTAGCTTACTTATAGGTGCAATTATGAGGTACTTGTACTTTACTTGAGTATTTCCATTTTCTGCTACTTTATACTTCAACGTCACTATGTTTCTTGGGGAAATATCATCCTTTTTGCTAGACTGCATTTATTTGACAGCTTAGTTTGCAGATCACTTCATAAAATATGGTTGCAGATTATATTACAAGTTGTTCTCTCAGATAAACTAAAATAAGATAATTCTTTATTAGTCCCACAGAGGGGAAATTTGCAGTATTACAGCAGCAAAGGGGGAAAGTGCAAACAACAAGAGGCATCAGTAAAAAAACCAAACAAGATCTAATAAATGAGCACGTAAACAATGAAGATATAGTAAGTAAGTAAACAGTAAAAAACAAGATATAAAAAATAGACTGAATAAGTGCTTGGGTTCACATTATTGCACATATGAATATGAAATATGAAATTTTGATATTGCACAGTGGTATAAATTGATATTGCACATGAATGAATGAGTAAATAAATGAATTGTCCGTTTTTTGGTGTGTGCAGATTACTGGGAGCAGAGTTGATTGTAAAGTCTGAGGGTGAAGCAGCAACATTTAAATGCTGCTTACAGGTTTATGCATCAATAATAGTAATAATCCCAAATTCGGTAATGTACCTAATAATATAACTCTGACAGGATATGCATAATAAGTTTGATTTTAATACTTTAAGTTAATTTAGGTGATACCACTTTAACTTTTTCTTAAGTGCGATTTTGAAGACTTTTTCTTGTAATGGAGTATTTTTACATGGTGGTATTGATACTTTTACTTAAAGCTTCAGTAGGCAGAACATTTTTGACGTCATTAAGCAAAAAATCTTTCAGCATATTGTAATTCAAGTGTTCTGAGAGAAAACTAGACTTCTGAACCTCCTCATGGCTCTGTTTTCTGGCTTTAAAAAATCTAGCCCGTGACGGGAGACTTTGGCCAATCACAGGTCTTTTCAGAGAGAGAGCGTTCCTATTGGCTGTTCTCTGGCTGGTGGGCGGTGCTTGGTATTTCCTCAACAGATCTCAACATGGCTGCCGGGTCAAAAACTTTCTCATTTTACAGCTAAACCGTACAAGATGTTTCTGAAAACATTTTATGCGAGAAATAGGAATAACGGTAACAGATTACTGCTTTATATTTGATCAGTGCTGCCTAGTTTGACCGTTTGATCAGAGTTTGAGAGTGATTGACAGCTGCTCAGAGACAGCAGACTCCAGGCTCTGATTGGTTGTTTTCCTCCGATCTGTGAAATCTTGCAGATGCCGTTAGGAACACCGGAAGACACAGAGGCACATGATTTGTTTTCAGATTAGCTGTCTCATGCACTACTGTCAGGAGATAGTGTCCGTTTTTTAAATCAGATTTTCTCCAATTCTACCCACTGCAGTTTTAAACATAAGGGCTGAACACTTTACTCCACCACTGCTACACCCACAAGGATGTCGTCATGAATGACTTTTGATTAATATTACTTTGATAAAGATTTATTATTCCATCAAAATTAGAGTCAACAGTCCAGTGATTAAAATGATTATCATTGAAGTAACACTTATAGTAATCATGATTGTAGTAGTAATAGGAATAATTGTAATCATAACAAGTTCAAGAAATCATAAATTAGTCTAATAATAATGACTATTACTCAAAACTACGCAGACGACATGCTGCTGCTACTTCTACTAATAATAATAATTTCACAATGACTACTAATATTCAAGTAAATATTTGTTCTGTAATGTTGACATAGTCACTAAATGACTGGACTTCTATACATAGAGTGAAAAACTACCCAGCTACACAGAGGAGCCGGAGGGTTTGGGCAGCTGCAGAGGGGGAAATCTGGAAGTTATAGAGCAGTTATGAACTGGGCCTTTTTTTCCTCTCCAGTAGCTGTCAGCACTGGCACAGAGGCCAAGACAGCCAGGGTGTTAAATGCATGTGAAATATGTGATGCCTGTTCAGCTTACGGCTACTGACTGTAGATCATTTAGTTCAACACAGCATTTAATAAGTGCTAAAATGTGTGTAAAACATGTTTGACTTCTACATAAAAATCAATCTAGTTATAGTTTTAAATAAAGTGGCCACACAGTGAATACACTTTCTCCAAAGTACAACTGTAGACCTGTTTATGTTTATTTCATCTCCATCAACACGTTTCCCACCACGCTGTCTCTGCAGTCCATCCATTCCGTTTTTTCCCCCCCGAGCAGACAGAAGGACATCATGGCACCTCTGTGTGCCCACGGTGACCTCACTGCCATGATGATGTCATTCAGCAGCGTGCCGTTATGTCCGACAAGTGAGTCTTGTCATTGCTCTGCATCACAGGCCTCAGTCAGACTCCCTCTGTTTGACAGACCACAGCTACACTAACATCATGCAATACACAAATATTGAACTAATCACATTTTCATTACTTCACTGACTTTTCCGTGAATATTTTCCTGATGTGCCACAAAGTTGTTAATGCTCATTTGTGCAGTTGTCTTAATAAGATGCAACATACAAAGAACATTTTTATTTAACCGCAGCTTCTTCTGCACATGACGATTTAAGATCTTTGTTATGTACAAATGTGACAGCACCACTAGATGTCAGCATTGTAATGGAATTACAATATCTATTGTCACGGTTGAACTTTAAAACAGAGAAAAAAAAAATCTCAATGGAAATCACATGTGGTATATACTGTATATTTTGAACAACTTTAAGGCAAAGCAAGTTTATTTGGATAGCACCTTTCAAACACAGTGCAATTCAAAGTACCTTAGTTAAGCAAGGAAATGCAGTAAAACAACATTTAAAAACAATAAACATTATATGTATTGTTATTATATTGTTATGATTGAATATAATATAATTGCATATAATGTATGTATATATTATGTAATTATATAATAACACAAAATAGAATAAAAGTAGATAAATAACATA
>CAKALG010008545.1:0-11510 GCA_916700815.1 Helicolenus hilgendorfi
TAATAATTAGGGCTGTCAGTCGATTAAAATATTTAATCACATGATTTTGCATAATTAATCACTATTAATCACCCATTTTTTTTATCTGTTCTGTACCTTAAAGGCAGATTTGTCAAGTATTTAATACCCTAATCAACATGGGAGTGGGCATATATGCTTGCTTTATGCAAATGTATGTATTAGGGGTGTAAGAAAATATCAAATATCTCAATATTATGGGGATAGACTGAGAAGCAATCAAGGCACTCTGAAATACTACAACAAGTGGCAACGGGGAAGGAAATATATTTTTAAAGCCTTTATTGTAGCAGCTAAATCATTAACAAGCCAACATGTTTCTACCACTGTAGGTCTTCGTCAAGGCTTAAAAACAAACAGACAAAGCCGATGTGGCATCACCTACAGTATATGGTATCAGCAACCACATGATCACCATAGTATTACAAAATATTACAAAATATCACAAAGACATAACACAGAAACATTACGGTTGAATACACAGAGCAACCAGTTATCTCTCTTATCGCAATATTATGTTTTGTGATAGTGTGTTGATTCTCAAAAACATATTGATTTTTAATTAATAGTTTGTATGCAAAGATTAACTCAGTCAATAGTTCATTTAATTTGCAAAGGTATGTGCCCTCTCGGAGTAGTGCTATGATGTTGGTTGTTGCAAATGCAGATCTGACTGCTTTTTTACTCAGATGTTATGCATATGGTGGAATGTTCTTTATACTATGACAGTTTCCCTAAAATTTGAATACAAAAATTGCAACATATATGCACAATGAGATTTTTGATAAATAATCATCAGTAATGTGGATATAATGACAAAGTGTGTAAAGGCAAATAATAGAACAGCTAGAAGAGTCTGGTAAGTTCAGAAAATTACATCCCTTTACTGTAATTCAGCCTTTAAAACCAGGAAAAGACAACACTTAGGTTGTATTGCGATATCCAAAATCTAGAACGATATCAAGTTTCCTATCATGATATCAATATATTGCCCAGCAGGAAACAGGAAACTGCTGTGATTTTCACCATAAGGGTTTTGTTTGCAGTTGGCAGTCAGATTTTGTAAAAAAAATCACCAAGTTAAGTGAACGATGGAAGGGGAAAATACTGTTTCTTATCTTGATGATGTGTGTTGGAGGCTCAGTCAAACTGCGTTAGGTGCCTACATGTCCAATTCACTTGTGTAATGCTGATTTACGATACGATACAACTTTATTGACAGTTTGCACTGAGATTCATTTTGCATCCATAGGCAGCTCAGTTTGAGAAAAAGTACACAATAGACATACTGTTACCATAAACAAACAGACAAGTAGGACACATCAGACAAAAACACAAAACACATCACAATTAACCATACATAACCCATTAAAAAATGACCATCTGTCCTCTGGATTTACATCTCCTTAGCAGCACATTAATTATTATTTTGCACCAAGATGTACCGATGGACAAAAGCGTTCTTCAGCCTGATCCGATTAAATGTAGGGACTCTAAATCGCCTCTTGGAGGGCAGAAGTTGATACTCCCCATTTAAAACATGCAAAGGATCAGCAGAGATGCTGTCGGCAAGTCTGAGCATGCTCCTGTCATTTTCAGACAAAAACTGTCCTATTGTAGATGTAGAATAACTCTAGCAAAAGTAAGGTACACTACCTCAAGTGACTCTTACAGTTGCTTCACCATAAAAGCTATAATCATCCCTCTTTACTGGGAGTGTTTTTATAAGAACTGGTTTGTGTGCATTTAAAAAAAAAAGATTTTTCAAAAGGGTTGTGCACTAAGCTTGTTTAATCTCTCTCGGTGAATCATCTGGCACAGATTTGTTTCCAACTCTGGTAAAAGTGGCTTTACATTAGAGTTGAGCAGCCAAACTCCTTTTTAGATAGACATGGAAACATTTGCGTAGAAAGAAAAATAACACTCTGGCTTCATGGTTCCATTCAGTCAGTGTCTGGCAGCTGTGTGACCTAATGAGAGCAGTTTAGTGTGTCCCAGTAGCCTCGCAGCAATGGTGAATGTCCAACATTTTAGACCTTTCCTTTTTTCTTGAGGCAGCTCTCTGAGCAGGAGGAGTAGGATGAGGCCTCTGCCTGCGTCCACATCTCACACCCAGCTGCACACAGGGTGTGTTTAGTCTGAAGTCACGCTTGTGCTCAGAGCAGAAACTGAGGTCACAGCTTGCAGTATAGTTCGCCCGCATGAAAACACAAAAAGCAGTTGAGTAAACGGTTGGGCAACACTACAGTATTTCAGTGCAAGTTTTGAGGTTGTCTGATGTGTTCTCTGTGAATTAAGGGGCTTGTGTAGAAGGAAATAGTCCAGCTGAGGTATTACAGCCAGCTTTGAACAATGCATGATAACATGGTGAAGGTCCCCTCTCATTATGCAGCTCTGTGTCATATAAGTTAAAAGGCGATGGGAGTGGGGGTGTCATGAAAAACAAGACACTATTGTGAAGAAGAGCAAGAGCTTTATTTGTGCTGGACTTACACTGCTTTCAGTGGTGAGCCGTCTTGCATAAACCCCTTCTTACTGCTTCACACACCAGGATTCATTAAAGTGAGGTCTTCTAAAAAGACCACAACTTAGACACCCCATACACATTTCTTCTTCCTCTTCCTCTTCCTCTTTTTCTTCGGCTATTAGTGCATTTAAAAACTTTTAGGACCTAATGATTTAAATAAGGACTATTAGAGTGTTCATTGTGGGAAGTTGATTCACCTCAAAAAAAATTATTTCCCAATGTAAGTCTATGGGAAAAAGTCTTTTTGGGCCCATTGGCATCACGTGACGGACACGGAAGCTGTAGTATCACCATTTGGCCACTACGAAAATAGAGATCAACGGCACTCTTCCTGGGGCTTGCTCCTCCCCTTCCTTCTCCTACTCCTTCTCCTTCTCCTCCTTCTTCCCAGGATATCTTACTTCCCATGCATGAAAATAAACCAAACTTTGTACATAGGTCCAGTCCTACGTCAAACTTCCTCAACTGGCTTTGTGGGCCAATAGTCCTGACGGTGGCGCTACAGCAACCATCTAAAGTTTAAAACTTGTCTGGCATATGTGCTACAACTTTGCAACTTCCACCAAAATGTAGAACCAAGTGTGCAGAAATGATCAGATGCTTCAAGCTGGCAGGAATAATAAGAAAACATCTGTGAATTCCAGAAATCAATGGGCACTAACAAAATAAGAACAAATCGTGGATACGAATATTTGAACATTTGTCTTATTTTGGCTTATTATCGCTTCCTGCATGAGGCCCAATTTCACACAATGGAAACAAAAGATATTTTGTTTGATTGACTGTCTGTTTGTGAGAGTGATCTGTTTTAAAATCCCACTATCTTTGTGGTGCACTCTTTCCTCCACAGTGAAACGCTTCAGGGAGCCAAAACATGAGAGGAGACCCTGGAGGATCTGGTGAGGCGGCTCAGCGAGCTTTAATTCATTTCTCTACAAATGAATCCCGCTGGAAGCAAATCAAGCGTCCTGTTTCTCTCTGCAGGTTCCTGGACACCTCAAAACAGGCCATCGGGATGCTGTTTATCCACTTTGCTAATGTCTACCTGTCAGGCCTCACAGAGGCGGATCCTTGTTCGCTGTGAGTCCATCCTGTATTTGACTGTTCTCCTCTGAGCTCCCTGATTCTGCATGTTACTGATAGATTTACCCCCCCCCATCCAGGTGAATAGGGTAAACAAAATGAACTAATAGATATCACCATGAAACTTCCCCAGTTGATTACTTACATTAAGACAATTATTCTGTGTATTACAAGTTTTCTGAAATGTTATGTTTAAATATATGCAAATGAGGCATTATTTTATTTATGTGTTAATTTGCATACATTTTCAGAACAGAAATCTGAACAGTGGTTAAAGCCAGGTTAGAAAATCTTGTTTCATTTTGTTGACATATTCGAGTTAAAGGGTTTTACAGAGGGAATATTGGATATATGTTTTTATCACTACATAAATCAGAAAAAAACTGTCAACAGTCGTTAAAAAAAATCTATTTTCTGCCATGTTTTTAGGAATAAAATGTTTTATAAATCAGGCTATGAATGATATATGAACAAACCCCTCTGTAGAAACCTTCAGAATATAGATAGGAATGAAACTGGAAAGTGTGGTGCTACTGAAGTGCAGATTTCTGACTCAGTCTGAGAAAAAACTAATTTTGAGAAAACAGCCTTGAAGGATATAGATTGTAAAATTCCATACATTTTGAAGACACTAGAGTGTCACACTAAAGAGCCGTTTTGCGGGTACGAGTACAAGTACATGAGCACAGTATCGGACCAAATACCCGATACTGATGTCGGTATCAGTGCATCCCTACTTACATTAAGACATTTTTTTTGTTTTACAAGTTTTCTGAAATGTTATGTTTAAATATGCAAAAGAAGCATTATTATAAACTTGGTGAAGTTAGGAGAAATCTACAGACGCAAATAAACAGAGTTTAGTAAAATACCTAAATGTGTATTTTGGATGTTTTCTTTCCACTAGTCTAAAAGAAGACATTTTATGGAAGCAAAATAGCCCAAAATCTCAAAAATGACCCGTGTATGAAAAAAAGTGTTTTTGTCAGTGGTGTCTCGCCTTAAAATTTAGGTAATTTAGATTAGTATAGATGAAATGTTAATTTCTAACTTGGAATCCCTCGGCTGTCCAGCAGGAAAGCTCTTAACTGCAGATTCAAATTACATTCACTCCTCTGTGTCTCCCAGATACCTCATTAACTTCCTGTTGGATGCGTCTCTGGGCATGTTGCTGATCTATGCCGGGGTGAGAGCTGTCAGTGCTATTGTAGAGTGGAGGCAGTGGGACTCTCTGCGTTTTGGTGAATACGGTGAGGACCGTGTGTGAGTGGTGAAGTGGGAGCTTTAGCACATTCCTGTAATGCCCAATGGAGGGCAGTAGCTGCCCTCAGTACTGCAGTGCTGCAATGTCATTTCTTTCCTTCTTTTGTCTCTGAAACAGTTTGTGTCTCACTGAAGCAGTGAAATCTAATATTGATCTGTGCTACATACGCTTACACATACCTAAGCAGATTTTTTTTACTGTAATCTGGCTCTCTTTTCCTGTGTGTGTGTTTGTGTGTGTGTAGGGGAGCCAGTGCAGTGCACAGCGTGGTTGGGCCAGTGTATCCTCTACATCCTCATCATGATGTTTGAGAAAGTCCTCATCATGCTGGTCCTCCTCATCCCCCAGTGGAAGAAGGTCAGAAAAAAAGAGTTGAATCGATTTGAAAATACTGTAAAACTTCATTTAAAAGCCGAGTCCCAGTTGCACACAGAGATGATCTACTATAAACAATATAAATTATAATCAGCACATGTAATAACAGTTTACAGAACATTATTACATTATAAACTCAGCAAAAAAAAGTTGAATAATGTAATAATAAAAAAAAGAGTACTCTCCTACAGCACAGGAACTCTCTGTGAATGATGCAAGAGACATATTTACTATCAACCCAATGTTTATTTTGTACATGTACAACAACATTTTACAACTAGAAACACAAGACAATTATTACATTATGCTCTGAATTTATTACATTATACAACTTTGTTTTTGCTAAGTTTATAATGTAATAATGTTCTCATAATGTAATAACTTGTTACATTATGAACAAAACTGTTATGACATTATGTTCTGATTAAATACATTATGAGCTTTTGTTACATTTTAATTATGATATTATGCGCAGTTATTACATTATGAGTTGCTACACACGACTAATGACATATCATGGTGCTTCTGCATCCAATGTGAAAATGCAATTAGTCAACAAAAAAAAACACAGACGGGCTTTTCTAAATACTGTAGAGCAGGGGTCACCAACACGGTGCCCGCGGGCACTAGGTCGCCCCTAAAGACCACATTAGTCGCCCGCCGGCCTGTTCTAAAAATAGCTCAAATAGCGGCACTTACCAGTGAGCTGCATCTCATTGTTTTGTTGCTATTCTTGTTTAAATCACACTTACATGTAAACTGGAAATGACAATATATTAAAAAACAACTTGTTTAAAAAATGTTTAATATAAATGAACTCTGACCTAGTATAGTTCAAAGGTCAGTATTGTGCGCATGACCAAAACGTAGCATTTGTGGAGATCATGCAAACAAGGTGGAAACAAGCTAGCGAGCGCGGTGGAAAAAAAGGAGATGGCTGACCCCCAAAAAGATGGCAGAAAAAAGAAAGAAAACATTATATCCTCATATCATATATAATTTTCACCGTGAATGGGAGGTAGAGGTTTTTTTTACCACTGTGAAAGGAACCTGCGTGTGTCTCATTTGCGAGGCTACTGTGGCGACGGCAAAGCGGCACAATGTGGAGAGACGATAGAAATAAATAGAATAGAGAGACAGAGAGAAAATATAGAAATAAATAGAATAGAGAGACAGAGAGAAAATATAGAAATAAATAGAATAGAGACAGAAAATATAGAAATAAATAGAATAGAGACAGAGAAAATATAGAAGTAAAGCGTTGCATATTGATATTTATCTGTTTCCTATCTTGTTAAATCATTGTTGATATTGTGAGAAATCATTAACATGATCAGTGTCTTCACATAGCTGAATATCATTAATTATTAATAATAACATATAGTTAAAGGTAAATTGAGCAAATTGTCTATTTCAGAAGTGTGTATCAAACCGGTAGCCCTTTGCCTTAATCAGTAGCCAGGAAGTAGCTCTCTGTTTCAAAAAGGTTGGTGACCCCTGCTGTAGAGCATGCTCATTGATTTAAAACCTTCACAATCCCCTCAGCAAATCTGTTCAGCAAATTTTCACGTATGATAAACACTTCTTTAGATTACTTTCCATTTGCAGACAGTATTCTCTTTCTGATGATGCTTAATAGTTTCCAAGTTGTGGTGTGTGCTCCAGTGGACTATCCTGCTACTTTATTATTGCCTCTAGTGCTGATCTTTGAACCTTCTAGTCTAAGACTCGGTGTGCTGTCTGTGTTGCGGTGTAAATGCTGATGTCTGAGCTTGTGTTGTATATGTTTGTGTGTCGCAGCTGGCTCTCCTCAACCCCATACAGAATCCTGACCTGGAACTGGCCATCGTCGTGCTCATCGTCCCGTTCTTCGTCAACGTAAGTCTGCTGTTACTATGTGTTGTCCTTTGCACCCTGATTTAACAGCTCTTGCTACATCAACACTACACATGTCTAGTGAGGTTCACACCATGGTCATTGTCTTGTGTGTGTATGAATGTAAAACAAAATCTTCAGATTTTTGGTGTATAACAAAAAAAACACTTCTGTTAATTCCCCTGTGGGGAAATGTCATTCAACACAGTATTTTGATGTGTTTTCCTTTAGGCCCTCATGTTCTGGGTGGTAGACAATTTCCTAATGAAGAAGCACAAGACAAAAGCAAAGCTGGAGGAGAGAGAGGAGGACTCGCGGGGGAACAGCAAGGTGCGCTACAGACGAGCTCTCTCCCATGATGACTCAGAGTCAGAGGTAAGGCTCCCTGTAGTAGTACAGCTGTAGGGTACACCAGGGATAAGAAAAGATCACTAGCTAAACGGTGACTACATTTCCATGCACAAAATATTCAGTTTTTTGTCCTTATTCCGAAAAAGACCATATTCCTACAAAGTATGGAGGACGGAACCTGACAAAATAAAAAATAAATTAATAAATGACTCGATAAATAAATACATAATGAGGCAAAAATGCATAAAGAAATGTATAAATAAAAGAATACAGAAATAAATATGTTTGGAGAAATATAAAAACGGGTGAAATGCAAAGGGAAGATTATGCAGAAATTGTGCAAAAGTGATGTGAAGTGCAAAAATAGATCAATTAAAAGTAAATGCAAAAATAAATATATTTTAGAATTAATAAAAATAAATAAATGAAATTGAAAATTAGAATCAGAATGATCAGAGAGTAAATAAGTGAATTAATAAAAAGATGAATAAATAAAAAAATCATGTCACATTTTATCAATTAGTTAATGGATACGTTTATTTTTTATATTTTTGCTACATTTAATGACATATTTAATTATTTATCGAGTAATTTATTTGTTCATTTTTTTTATTTTGGCAGGTTCCGTTCTCCATATCTAAGCTGTTTACATGGCAAATGAAAAATTAATATTCCACTAATATTCCCATTTACATGCAGGTGTGCATATTCCGATTAGCGTAACTGGTGGCGCACTTGTTCGACAGTGTAGACACAGCCTCCCTCTTTCATTCCTTCAACAACCTTCTTGAGAAGGTCGGTGTTGTGATAATTGCGCACATATCCAACGACCTGTTGATATCCAAGTCTTTCAGACTGTTTAAAAGTATGTATTTTTCTCCTTCTGACCAGAAATGTGGGCTTTTCTTTATGTCATGCATCTGCAAACTGTCAGCTAGTTGGTTTGTGTACAACACACAGAGCTGGACGCAAAGAGGCAAGAGGCCATGTGTCGCAATCAACACTTTAGCGTGTACGGATGTATGGCATACTTGTTTGACTTTTGTCAGCCGTTCCTACTCTCCAGTACTGATTGGGACCCTGTTTTGGACGAACTTGCTTGGTATTAATTCTGCACACCCTCAGTCTGAAGAGGAACGTGTCCTAGAGCTGTTATGGTTGCCTACTAGATCATGGTTTATAAGCTTGTAAAGCAGGTGAGCCCAACGCAGAGCTCTGCTCCAGACACACAACCAACCATTCATACGCCCACCAGCACATGAAATCATGACACCAGGCTTGTATAAAGCACATTTTCAAGAACATTTACCCTTGATTTTTCACCGTAATCTGGTTTCTTCCTTGCATCTACGTATGTAGGGCAGCCCCCTCTTAGTCGATTAGTTGACTAATTGGTCTTTTTTGTCTTAAGCTGCCCACACATGATCAGCAGTAAAATCGCTCTGAGCTGGCTGTGCCATTGTTGTCCTTTGGGGAGATCATACCGAAATCGCCACCGAGCGATGCGCTCAAGGCTCAAATTATTTCAACTTTGACCGCGGTTTCAAAGTGCAACCAATTAGAGCAACTGCAACTATTGTTGTTGCCTGGTAATGGTAAATGGCGTTCCTTCTGCTCTTTTCGGTGACATATTATACCTGCTGCCTCTGCAGAGCTCTGTGCACTACCTCGTGGTGGGCGAAGACCAAATTTCGTATCATGTGAAGACAACTTTAGTCGACTAAGATTCATTTCGTAAATTCAGTGGGGTTTTTTTTTAAGCTTTTTAATGCAGAATGACTTATTTCCTTATGAGCACATCACTGGTAAATACCAGATATTAAGTGGTGCTTTTGTGTGATTCTTTGTGAGGAACGTCAGTTTTACAGATCTGTCGATTAAATCAACTAATCGAGCGTTAGTCGACTAAGAATTTCTTTGGTTAAGGACAGCCTTACATGTTTGAATGCGGCCGTTGAAGTTTGAACTACCACACTGTCTCTGATCTGGCATTCTCCACACATAATAAAGCGTTCCCTCACTGGGAATCAAGCCCAGGCCGAGGCCGCTGTTTTAGGCATGTACTCTGGTATCTCTGGTCTTTTAAAGAAGACAGCGGTTGAAGCACCACATACTGTCTCTAGAGGGGATAGTGTTCCTGTGGCACTATTTGATATCTGATACTGTGATTGTCACTGAGGACTTCTATCCAGTACAGCACCTAAGAGGTGAATCAGGCGGAAGATGGAAGGACACTATCGCACTGACAAAACAACAAATGTATCTCAATCGCTATTATGTCTTCATCATAGTTATGGGCTGGTGTCATCGGTGCAATGGAGCTTTGTTTTAGTTCCTAGAAGGCTAGAACAAAGCAGGCTGCTGATTTCTCATAGGGAGATAGTTTCATGTAGCTTTGAAACCCTCGAAAGCCACAAAGTGGCGTTCCATGACCGGGAATCGAACCCGGGCCACGGCGGACCAGGGAGCTGTGAGTATCAGCAGTTGTTAGAGATACAGCACCAACCCAATCTGATCTATTTAATATTAATTGGGAAAGGTGAGACACCGACACTGAGAGCTGTTGTTACCTGTTGGGCTTGAGTATGCCATGTTATGATTTGAGCATATTTTTTATGCTAAATGCAGTACCTGCGAGGCTTTCTGGACGGTATTAGTCATTGTCTTGTGTTGATTTCCAATAAGAAATATAGACATACAGAACACATGCTGTTGAACGGGCTGTAAAACATGTGATATCATTCTTGCTGTGGTCACATAATGAGGCAGAGATGAGAAGTAAAAGTCAGACAGAAGTCAAGAGGAAGTAATCAGGTATGCAGGTTTGGGTTTTGGCTGCTGATCTGTGTTTGCTGAGGGTGGCACAACACAGTGGGCCAGTGGTGCAATGGGTAAGGTCCTACCTTTGACTCCTGGCTGGCTCATGAATAAACCTGACCAGCATCACTGTGTTGGTCTGAAGTCTGAAGCAGACACAAGCTAAACACTGTCCCTGACCATGGGCCTGTACTACCAAGAAGGATTTGGCATTAGTGAAGTAATTTCAGGGTTAACTCTGGGTTTTCAATCCTACGACGGTCGTTAACTTCTTACCGGGGTAGATCACCATGGTAACTTATGCTGTACACGTAACCTGCTGCGGAGCAGGTTATGTTCCAGAAAGAGTCTGTGGACTTGTCCATTTCTGTGATTGGTCAGATGCTGAACGTGCTCGGAAACCACATAGAGAAACTCTGGGTTGATTTACCGAGTTGATAACCACCTTCGTAGGACCGTTTAGCGTGATCTCAGTTGTTAAGGTTAGTTAAGCCAGATAACATGAAGATACCCTGGGTATGTTGAACTCGCTTCGTGGTACAGGCCTCTGGTTTATCCAAAATTGTTTTACTTGGAAGTGTTTACAGTGGTCAAATGATTGTCAAAATCAAGGCCAGATTATACACTTTGGTCATGTCCTCATATGGTGGATTTGTCATCTCCCATTTGTGGCACATTCAGCTTTTAAGTCAAACATTGAATCCAATTTGTGTCTGAGGTCAAGTACAGTACAGTGACTCTGTCCAAGAGGGGACAAAAGGAGTGAAGCACAGAGTGGACTTTAAGTCATGTTTGCCTACTTTCTTATTCATTAAGTCAGGAAAAAAAACACATTAAATTCAATATCAGATAGAAACCCATGTTTAATTTTCATTTTGCTAACAGACAACAAAAATCTAACTGCTGGTATTTGGGTCTTTGTGCTAAAGAATTTGAGCAACACAGTGTTGTTTCTGGTATAAATAGTAGTGGCCTTTCTTGTCAGCCACGTGTTAGTACGTTTTTAGATCACAAAAGGAAATGTAAAGCTGCTATTCCAGGCATTTTAACATTTGAATGGTCAAAGCAGTGCAAACAAAAGCCAGCTTCGTGGTGTGTTTCACTAGCTGTGTGCGTTCTGCAGCTGGCCTCAGAGAGTACGCTCTCAGCAGCATGCGGCGTGGTGGGGGAAGGGCTGAGCTGCACTGACACACACATAAT
>CAKALG010008549.1:0-11543 GCA_916700815.1 Helicolenus hilgendorfi
TATATTAAAAGTTTTGGCTGGTTGGAAATTCACAAGAGCAACAATGAATACAGCAATAGATGACGCTATTAGTAAGACTATTTAATGACTTTCAATGCCTAATATTTATAGAATGGTAGTGAAGACATTTTTTTAGGACCTGCAGACACCTCGATGACTTGAAATGATTGATCAGTCCCTTCACTATAGCTTAGCATAATCACAAAGATAGTAGGTAGGACAAAGCTGACAAACGAGTTAGCTGGTAGCTAACATGTAGCCTATGCTCCGTATTGGCACCTGTGATAAGCTAAACTTGTCTGATAATATTGGCCTGGCAATTTATCGATCAGGCTCTCAATTATATTAATTAAAAAATACTATGATTTCAGTTGTGATATTGCATTTAATAAAAAAAAAGTGTTAACATTGTCATTAGTTTATTGTACACCGTTGGTCAACCATTTTCATACACTGGTAAAAAAAAGACAAGTGCTGATCCTGTGATATTTTAGAAAGCAGCACACTAAGCTCAGAGCAGCCGGATACAAATCAGACAACGTGTGTAAAACCTGCCCGAGAGAACTCCTCAACATATCATGATGGGAGTCAGAGATGACAACCAGAAGGACTTCTCTTGAGCAGGTCGAATCATTTATTGTTGACTGGTGGTCCCTTGTGATTATGTGTTTTTAGAAAAAGTCTATCCACAGTCAACATCAGTCCTCTTCTTGCTCTGCAACAGCTTCGTACTGTGGTGACCGTCTGTAGAGGCAGTAGTGCTGAGTCATGAAGAGGATGTCAAACACCACAGAGAACAGACCCAGACCAAACTTCGTAGGGTCACCAAATATCAGCGTCCACTCGTCTGAGGAGAGACACATTAAAGTCAGTCAGATATACAGTATAGGCTTAATATTTATTTGAAAAATATTATCTGAGATTTCTAGAATAAAGTCGTTATATTACAAAAGTTTACGAGAAAACAAAAGTGGTAGTATTATGAGAATAAAGTCATAATATTATAAAGTAGTAATTTGACGTGTTATTTTAGAGGTGAAATAGTGTGAAAATGAGGAATGTGGAGCATCGTGTGAAGTTATACTTTAGTTAAGGTTTCACAAATAACCAAATACTTCATCTTTTGGTGCATCAGCACCACATTATCATCAGTATCAGGACCTTGAACAGATTGAGCAAGAAACTGCGTTTATTTTGAAGAAAGAACCACACAGAGCTGATAAGGAAAGTGACTCTTTGGTAGAGAAGAAAATTACTTTCTTTCTCCTTTAGTTATGACTTTATTCTCGTAATATTACGACTTTTTTCTCGTAAAGTTTTGATTTTATTCTCGTAATATTACAACGTATTTTCTCGTAAACTTATGACTTAATCCTCGTAATATTACGACTTTATTCTCATAATATTAAGACATTTTTCTCGTTAAGTTATGCCTTTATTCTCGTAATATTATATATATATTTGTGATAAATTAATGGTACAAGATTAGCGAGATGAGATGACATTGGTGATGCAACCGCAGAAACCCAAATTAACATTTTTCTCAAAACATCCTTTAAGTTAAACGTGTTTGCTATTTATCTATTCATCTGTAAGTAAATTACATTTTGACTGCCACCAAATGCTACAAATGAAACCAGATTAAGTACAGGACAGAGCGTCAAATAGTTACCATTGTTGTAGGACTGTAAGATCATCTGTAGAATACTGAGGGTTCCTCCAGTGAAGTCCAGCAGCACGTTGCCAATACTCCAGCCTTCAGTGCTCTGGTTTTTGTAGTTCATGTACGCCTGGAAAAAACACCAGAAAAATATAAAACACGTCTACAACAGTCGTGTAACAGATCCTACCGTTATGACAGTGACACTATTGCTGTATTGGACTGTATTATATTTTTTTTAGTATGTTTTGAAGAATAAGAACATAAGTAGAGTCTTAAATCCCATAACTGATGTAAACATTTTAACAAAGCTAGGATTTACTGCATGGCTACTGTATTGCAATGTGTTACGCTGTCCGGGTGTTTCCATTTTTTGGGCCCCTCAGTGTGTGTGTGCATAGCTTACCTGCGGCACATATTTGATCAGAGTGACTGCCAGTTTAATGTAGGAGAAATAGTAGAGGTAATCCAACCAGGAGATCTGTTTGGCTACAGCAAGAAACAAGCTGACCAAGGCAAATGTCCATCCGATCGCCAACAACAACCAGGCCGTACAGGAGACCTTTTGACCCCCCCTCTGGAAGAGAGAGGACACAGAGGACAACACATTGATACAGAGTCAAGGATATCCTGTCAGACAAACTGCATTTTGATGGAATCAAATACTTAAATCTACTATGAGGAACTTTCATTCTGTGTTGGTTTTGGTCTGTTGTTCATAATATCTATAGAAACAGCCACTCTTCGTGCTGATGGTCTGGTTTACTGGGTACAGGTTATATAGCGGCATCAGGATTACATTGAGTCTGTTTCATAACCAGTTAAAGGTTCCTCACAGTAACTTTAAAGTTATTCCAAAGATGCATCTAAACATTTTAATTCCCTGAACTATACCTGGCCCCTGTGCATGGTAAGTTCAGAATTGTTGGCATCCACTCCATCACAAGCTTCTCTACATTACCGACACACACCTCATACACAGCAGCCTGGCTGATGTAGACCAAACAGAGCAGGACGGCATGGAGACTGAAGAAGACATCATTAGCGCTGACGGGGTTAATTCCATTCGGGTTCTTCATCAAAAACTCCTCCTGCAGGACAGACACACAGCAGACACTATATGTCATACAGGCTTCATTCAAAACCTCCTGAAGCCACAGTTCAGCAAAATGTATCAGACAAAAATATGAAACTGTGTCTGATTAGGAAAACATGAATAGAGGCATGGGGATGGAGTCACTTTAGTTTCTTTATTATGCAATCAAACAGAAAAGGTCTGACAGCAAAACTTTCTACACTGCAATTAAATAATGTTTTATTGCCAGTAAAATAAATGTGTGATTAATAATGTATTATTGTGAATCAAACACTTTTGTTAGCTAGCTTTTAGCATCGCAAACAAAGCTTTTAGCTTTGGAAGCAAAGCTTTTACATTCACAAACAAAGCTTTTAGCTTCTCAAACAGAAGTAATAATTAATACATTATTAATCACACATTTATTTTACCCTGCAATAAAACATTTTTTTGAATGCAGAGCCGATAGTTTTGCTCTCAAACCTTTTCATGTTGCGATTATCCTGGTTCAAAACAATTCCAAAATCACAATATCAGTAGACTGAGCTTCATGTGTTCAAACAGTGGAGGATGAAGTTACCTTTATATAAGGCACCCAGAACAGTCCTATATTGAAGACACTGTAAGCGATGAAGCCAGTCAGGTTGAGGGCCAGGAAGTCAAAGTTGAGACCTACAACGCTGAAAACAAACATGTTGGTATTATTTGTCTGAGTCACTTTATTGAGTGGACCTGTGCTGCAGGTCAAATCCTCCATTTCACAACCCTCCATTCCTGTCAGCTATCATATAAAGACACAAATAAATCATTATGTTAACATGAACATGGTTAATACTCTCCCGTTTGTAATGACTGCGTGTATGGTACCAGTAGTTTAGTAGTAGTAGATACAATGCAAGCCGCTGAGTGTAGGATTAAAGCACATTCAGTGCTCCTGACAACTAAAATACAGATAGTAGTTTGTTTGGTTAGATGAAGTAAATAATGACTTCACATATTTTGAATTATATATGTGTATTTTTGAGTGGTTTGTACAGTATATTGTGTCGAGAAGATCTGACGGTATAGAAACATCATCCATTTTAGTTCACTTGAGCAAAACTGCACACGGTAAATATCCCAGAAAACTTCAAAGAATGAAGAGAAAGTACCTTTTCCTCCTACAGTTCTCCCAGGCTTGTGGATAGAAGGACACCGACCAGGCCAGAAAGTAAATCCAGCCAATCACCTGACTGATTATTGACAGGGCGTTGCTATGGATGACCATAAAGTGGATCCTGACGTACGAACTAGATGAGAGAGAGAGAGTCAGGATTACACAAAGAAGCTGGACAGTGGCAATGTACCATAATACTCCACAGGCCTGTCAGCATACGGTTTACAATCCGTATTGGTAATACACCATCACCATTCCCAGGTGTTCTGGTGTACTCCTGCATCTTATTCTGCAGATTTTGTCTTAGGCTGTGTTCAAAATCTCATTCTAACATATACTGTTCATACTAAGTGCGTTCACACTGCATAATATGAAAGAAAGGCCCAGATGTATACTACGTTAACATGAATCTCTGAGTAGGAGATGTGAGCTTACTTCACATACTCAACTGCCCCACAATGCATTGCGTCTGGGTGCCTTGAGCCCGGCTGTCAGTCTTGTGACATTTTGAGGCTAAAAAAGGCTAAAAGATTAATTACGTTTTAATATGTTTTCATGTGAAATTGTAGGGCTGGGTGACATATCAAATATACTCAATGTGTTGCAGCTTGTTCTATGTGGGATGTAGTAAATGACTATATAGCCAACATCCAATATATCACGTTATTTTTTTGAAGCCACTGGCATTAGACTCGCTTTGGCGTTTTGCTTCTCCCGCAGCTCTCTCCCTCGCACACACACACTCTCCTGGTTGAGAGTGTGTGGCGCATGAGCATGGATGTGCATATGGGGTGTGTGTTTCTGTATCTGGAGGAAAGCAGGGAACAGAAAGAGAGGAGAGAGAGGAAGAAGTGAAGCGCCAAAGTGAGTTTATATGTGTTGAGGTTGGAAACGGGGTCAACCGTTTGGAAATTTGCTGCGACATTTTCAGAGATGTGACGGCGCTGCTGGCGGGGTGCCTGGAGACCAGCCCGACCGTCGCTTGACCATACTTTAGTGTCAACAGTCTGCCGGTGAAATCATAATTAACTGTTATTTAGTAGGCAGTATCAGCACATACTGAAGGAGTATGTGGTATGTGATTTTGAACACAGCCTTAGTGAATAATGATGCTGAACTGATGGCACAGTGGACCGATGGAGGATTCATCCAGTCATTCTGCTGTCACTGCATGCTGCTGCTGTACAGATACCAACCTGTTGAGGTCTGTGTTGTTGCTAAACAGGTATGTGGTCACCTGACCGACATGATGGGCGGTCGCATTGAAGCTGACTGAGGTCGCCTCCGCTGGCAGCAACACCTAATCGAAAACAACAAGAGTATTAGTCGACAGCTTATTGGTAGACAGTCCCGAGTTAAGAAATGTGATCCTCGTCTGCTGCTGTTTGCTTTGGCTGATCCGTGCGATTCATTTTGCACTTCAGGATACACAATTTGACTGATACAGAATCTCATGTGGTTCCAGCTCACAGAGGTGAGCTCGCTTTCTTTCTTTTTGAGGCATCTTAAAGGTCCCATATCGTGCTCATTTTCAGGTTCATACTTGTATTTTGTGTTTCTAATAGAACATGTTTTCATGCTTTAATGTTCAAAAAACACATTATTTCCTCATACTGTCTGCCTGTAATATACCTGTATTCACCGTCTGTCTGAAACGCTCCGTTTTAGTGCATTTCAATGGAATTGCGTTGCTAGGTAACAGTTTGGGTCCATGTTTACTTCCTGTCAGCTGATGTTATTTACATACATTGCAACAGGAAATAAACTGGGACACATTTAGTATGTTTACATTTTCCATAATCTCTTTTCTTTTTTTCCACAATTATCCAGACCTGGAAATGACTAAAATCAAATTTCACATTGCGTAGGAACCCTGGACGTTCGCAATTTGGAAGCATGTGAACCCAACATCACAGCTGGGTGTGGCTACAAGTACAACAGACTACAGTTTCCTTCTCCCTAATTAGACAGGGAAACAGAGAAGCATGTGGTCACCAGCAACATGCAGCATAACTGGTTTTATGAGGCGTCATGTGTTACCTGCTCAGGCACTGTGAGGACAGATGAGGAGTTGGACTTGGAGCTGAAGGTTACATTTAACTGAATCACAGCGGACTGGTTGAGAGGGGAACTAGAGAAAGACAGACACAAAGGTCAAGTCAGAACAACACTGATTCTGACAGCTGCTTTTATAAACGACACATGAGCTACAGTACCAGGATCTGGATTTACTTCTTTCAATTTCGCTTGCTGAGCATATTTGCTTTTCAAGGTTTTTAACTTCTTTGCATTCACACCATTGCTGTGAGGCAAAAGCAAGTAGATCATCAGCTTCAGCACTGCTGTGCAGTCAGCACTGTAGTATTGTGTAGTGTGGGAGTGTTGTACAAGCTGTTACACACACACAATTTCATTGGTTTAGAAGAAGTGAAAAACGCAGCTGTTTGGACATGTTGTCCAGTTTAAGCTGCCACAGGAGAACCACAGTGTGCAACTCATTTATTCATTAACAGACCACAACCACAGCCTGTAGTAGTTTAGGTTGAAGCTATGGCTTTTAAAGAGTAACATCAAAAATCTGCAAACTATAGCAGAAATCAGAAGTGAGTCCACTGAGTTTAGACTGTTGACCTGTTGATGAATGTGTGGTGCAGTCATGGATTGTTTAAAGGGGACATATCATGCTCATTTTCAGGTTCATACTTGTACTCTAGGTTTCTACTAGAACATGTTTACATGCTTTAATGTTCAAAAAACACATTATTTTTCTCATCCTGTCTGTCTGAATTCACCTGTATTCACCCTCTGTCTGAAATGCTCCGTTTTAGCTCCAGTCTCTTTAAGACCCCTTCCTTAAAAAGATGTTTTAAAGCCTGAAAACAGCCATGAGGAGGTGCAGAAGTCTAGTTTTCTCTCAGAACACTTGAATTACAATATGCTGAAAGGTTATTATGGGATTTTTGACCTTTAACTTAGGAATTGCTTAAAAAAATAATAATATTTCTTAATATAAGGAAAACCTATCTGCCATGGTGGAAGCTGACCTGAGATTTTTACCTGCCACAGCCACAATTTCCCCTGCATTTGGCAGGTGCTTATTTCATTCCCTGACTCCAGATATTTAAATGTATGTACACAAGCACTGAAAAGGTTTGGTTATCATAATATATACCCTCTAAATCCACTTTGAACAACTCTAAAGAAAAAAACCCATCATCAAATGGCTGGAGCAAACAATAACTTAACATGTCTCAACGGACCCCTAACCAATACAACATGTACTGCTCCTGAATTTACAGCATAAGACTGTAAAACGCTTGGTGGTAATTCACCTTTAAAAAGGACAGACAGACACAGCCAATCAAACACAGACTGCCGTCTCTCATGTCCTACCTACACTGGTGTCAGCTAGCGTGAGACTGAAAGAAGCCAACGCTACATATTTGCATATTGATGTATTTGTGTGGTTACCTGGAAGTAATGGTGATGTTGGCTTCAGAGTTTTCCTGAAGGGTGACAATATCTGGAGCAAAGAAATTCACTCTGGACTCTGGAGGACAGACAGAATAATAATAATAATTAGACAATCAATCCAATATGATAATGATAATATCAATATGATATATGATAATGATGATTGGCATCATCACTACATGCTTCAAGGGGGACTGAACATGTTCATCTTCATCCCCATTTACTGGGTGAAAAAACAGCAGCTTCCATGTAAAAAACAAAAAAAACAGCCAGTTTCTGCGTCAGCGCCTCGCCGTGTCAACGCACTGAAATAAATAAAGTTATGAGAGTCAGTCAGTCACCAGAGATGTTGGTCAGCACCCACAGGAGCAGCAGCTGAGCAGGGAGCCATCTCTTCACCGACCCCAGACCAGCCATCTATGACCACTATGATGGACGCTGCCAACCTGAAGGACACGAGGGGACACAGAGGATCCAGTCATTTCAACACATCGCCACGTCAGGATATTCACACTGTAGGTGTTGTGGACTTTCTGATCCTCAGGTTAACTCAGTCAACAGGAAGGACGAGACCCCAGAGCTGTTGATGTATTACAACATTAAGTTTATTGAAGCTTGCTCGAGGAGAATTGTCAGGGCTCCACTACTGATGTGTTCTCTCCGTGAAGGCCGTGCAATTCTCTCCCTGGTGCTCAGTGTTTCACCCTTATAATGTTTTGACTTTGGCATCTCTGACCCTGGTTGCCCCAGCGACTGGCTCTATGGTCCCTACTTCAGACACAGCAGTACAGATAACGGTGGCTCCTCTAGACAGGAATCCAATCCAATAATGTTAACAGAGGGACACTCTGAGAGACACTCTGACCTCCCGAACACTCATAATCACAGAAGTACAAAACAAAAGAAGAATTTGTTTACTTGCCCCAAAAGACCTGAGGCGGCGGAGGAAGTAAATTCTTTGCTTTGTCTTTATACAGACAAATTCAATGGGGACTTTCCAAGATAACAGATGGTCTATCATTACTCCCAAATATTTATATGAAAATACCTGCTGGATTTTTTTCGTTATGAATAACAATAGGAACTTTATGAGTCAGATGGTGAATCAAATACAATGTCTTCCGTTTTCTTTGTGTTAATCTTAAGAGCATTACTGTCACTCCACTCGACCATTTTGCTCACGCCATGTATACAGTATGTAACGTTACTCTACTGTATTACTCTACCTTATACAGTATGTAACGTTACTCTGCCGTTTATGTGTCACTATTACATCAGAATTCATTCTAAACTCCTCTCTGTAAAGATCTACAGCTGAAGCCCAGTATGAGGTTTTTCTTTAGAGTAATTAAACTAAAGCTCTGATGGTGGAATCACTGTCTAGATGTGAAGCATCGTTAGAATAGCTGTCACCACATCACATCATCATTCTGCTGAGAGGAAGAAAACACCTGACAGTTTCCACATCACAGCAAGTCATCGACTAACTTCAGCTTCATGCTTCAAACCGAACCAAACATTTACTTAATCAGAGGAGGTAAACTTGATGAAACTTACCCAGTAGAGCCGTCTGCTTCCTCATCAGCTGGTCACAAGACATCTGATCTAAAAGCTGCTCTTCTTCTTTTCATGCTGAATGCTTCTTCTTCTTCGTTGGTGTCTATTGGTGGCTTACTAACCAGCTCAGATGCGCATTACCTCCATCTACTGGACTGGACAGGGAACTACAGTTGATTCACTTCATAGTATCACAGTTTATCTCGCCTGCTGTTTCCCCCCAAGAGACCTCACAGTGATGTTTTGTCGCTCCCTATTGCCTGAAGAAGGGGGTTCCTCTCTCTCTTTTATAAAAAACATACTTTTATTGCAAAATACAAATGAATTATACATCCACAATATGTGCAGTATATATATATATAGCATTGTAACAACAGAGAAATAATCAACCAAACACAAGTTTCCGAACTTGAACATATATTTCAATATAAACATATATTTTATACACCAAGTGGTACATACATAACAGAGGAGTGAGGCCTCCAAGATGTGTATATAGTGTATGGCTATCGGTTATGTTTGTTTGTTCATTTATAAATCATTCTATTAATCTGATCGTCGGTAATTTCATAACTTAATTTCCGGCCTCATATTTTATCCTCTTAAACTCACTCATTTCTAACTCTATTTAATCTGGATACTTTCCTACATTAAGTCATTAAAGTCTTATATGCCTCGTATATTCTGTCTCTTCATTTCTGTCTCTATAAATTATTCTCTCCATTTCTCAGATGTCCTGAGTTGACGGACTTAAAATTGCTAACATTAGCAAATGTTAGTAGCTACTGTTGGATAGTTTCAGTGCGTCTATCTACTTTTGTTTACATCGTTATCTGAACTACGTTACACACAACATACATACAGCTACATATACAGGTCATGAGGTGTTTCCCGAAGTGCGGTGGTAACTCCTCCTCCAATCTAAGACGTCATCACACTGTAAATCCTAAACTGTCTCTGCATCCAGGTAATGTAATGGCTAAAAGTAATCTCGTAACGCGCACCTGTTGTAATACAACCAAATTAGGATATTAATCCAAATGTGCAGTTTTGAGAGTAATAAATGCTGCCGTACAGCGGGTTTACATGTCGCACACTGTTATTAATCATATTTACACAATCTTTATTTCCATAATCTGCAGTCAAAGGGGTACTGGGATTGGAATTATTAGGGAAACGATTTGTAATCCACATAATGATCGGTACACGCAAGCAAAACAATGCAATAATAAATCGTCTGTCCTTGTGATCCCGGTGAGCAGCATGAAATAAATCGTGTGGTGTCGCCCATCGTGGACACGTGGCTCGTTGGTCTAGGGGTATGATTCTCGCTTCGGGTGCGAGAGGTCCCGGGTTCAAATCCCGGACGAGCCCAATCTTTTGAAGACTAGCAAACACCCTCACAGTGTGAATAGCAGCTAGCTTTAGCTGTGAGCTAAAGAGAAGCTGCGATAGGTTGACTTTTAGCGTCCGCGGTAGTTTAAAACATCCATCTGCCCTCCTAACTAATCACAGTTGCAATGGGTTGTATCCCCACAACCATGTTGCCTAGTGACTGAATCAAGAGACTGAATTTAGTTTTTTAAAAAGCTTTTAAATTAAGCCTCAGGGCTTTAAGGTTAGCTAGCAGGTAACCTTATAAGCTAACCTAACGCTAGCTGTTCAACCATGATGCTCTTCACTGCGGTTATGAGTTTTAATTTAGGATGGAGTAAAGTATAGGAAATACACAGAATAAAGTCATATATCGTAAATAACAACATCAAACCAACCAACAGCTAGCCAGTTAGATATAGAAAGTGACCATTACGCCTATATGCATGTGGCTCGTTGGTCTAGGGGTATGATTCTCGCTTTGGGTGCGAGAGGTCCCGGGTTCAAATCCCGGACGAGCCCACTCTTTTTGAGATGTATATGTTTGTTTGTCTATCCATACAATATTATAATGCCGTGGTTTTACGTATTGAACAGAGGAGTAGCTAACTAGGTTTGTCATTACTGTATTTTTTGTCTGTATACCTCCCTCCCAGGCCGCCTCCCTCTACTTCCTGCACCCGTTCCTCCACCTGCCCTCCTCATCGTCATTCAGTGAACAAAGAGCGTCTCCACTGCTCTGCTTCCACAGCTGTTGTGTCCTGATGGTTTGGGCCGTGAGAAGAGAGAGAGACGTTTCTTTTACCGCCCCCACAAACAGAGGACACTCTTAACAGGCGGCAGACGAGCCGGCTCTCCATTCACTGCAGTGTGGCTGAGCTGTCCACTCACACAGGGACAATATCCTCTCTAATAGGCTGGAGCACTGAGTCTCTTCTGGGAATAACCTTATTACAGCAGCTTCACGGATACTGTAAGTACACTTTACAGACATACATTTTTATAATTATAAATTTGTTTTCCCTTCAAGTATAATGTTTAGTAGTGGATACTGTTTTTTGTTATGGTTATCAATTTCAGTGTTATTAAACTCCACATTTTTCTTTATTGTCAGCTTTTTACTATACTCAGAATATACATCTGACTGTTATCCACTGGGCCTAAATAACAATATAATTGAAGTCTTATCAGAGAAATATCTGTTGAAAGTAAGATATATTTAATTAATTTACTTAATTAAATATATC
>CAKALG010008550.1:0-11521 GCA_916700815.1 Helicolenus hilgendorfi
TGCCTATTCACAAGTCCCCTCATGTGACTCTCCATGTGTATATTGGTATGGGTAGTCCTCTCCGATGGCATTTGGAGACGCTCAACAGACACAGCTCTTATTAGATATCCTAATATCCTAGTTTTAAATTCATTATTTTCCATGTCAAATCGTAACAATGCAATCCATCCGGTTGCTTACTCGTGTATGAATAATGGGGTCATGATTTGCATTCTTTATTTAACCCTTCCATTATGTGCTTGCATTCCTGACTTACTCTTGCTAGTTGGTTGCTGACAGTCCCTGCCATGCCTTCACAGTAAAGACAGCATTGCAGACATGTGGCATTTAGCAGGCTTTCTAGGATTTTTGTGAAAAGGATTTTCAGGGATTTCTTGTTTTAACAGCCTGGCAGGCTGCCGTCCTCAGTCCCAGGATGAATCCCTCCCTCTCTTCCATGATACCTTCTCCACTCTTTCATTCCTGTGATGCCTTCCTCCACTGATAGAGATGTATTCTATATTTGATACACTCAAGGGGTTTTCAAAACGACTTCAGAAGAATGGTGTGATTTCCCTTCCATTTTCCATCTTAATGGAAATGAATATGATTTAAGGGGCTGCATCTCGCAGCTGTTTGCTCTGGTGTCTCCCTGCACCAAGTGCAACAGGAAGTCTTTAAAAAGATGTTGCTGCATAATACAGTGAACCGATTATATGCAGTTCATTGTGCAAGAGAGGAAATGTTGTGAAATTTTGAGACCAAGGGAAACAAAATTAAATATTTAAAGACCAATAGATTTGACAGGAATGTTTGGTTATAATCACACATACAGTATAATCATAGTCACAGTTTGAACTTGAAGGTTGGGTTTTCACAAAGAAAATATATAGAGGGAATGTAATGTATGCAATGCAGAGAGGTCTAATGTATCTGGATACATGTAGCCTACATATTACACCCTCCAAACAGAATGCGACACATTGTTTTCTATTGGACGAAGCGCTGCGCTGCGCAGCGTGCCGTTTTGAGCTGAACTTTAGTCGGATGCTTGCTTTGCAATGGATGAGGAAGTTTAAATGAGGAGTTATCTATATGATACCTCCTCATTTGACTGCAAACATGAAAATAAGGTGGCAGCCGGCTGGAAGGATATCACCTGAAAGTTTACACAGGCTACTTGTGGCAGTATTTTATGTAATTTTCAGTAAATTTCGCAGTATAAACCATGTTTTCTGTTTAAAAAACACTAATATTGGACGACAGCAAGTACTGCTCACCCATCTTGTAAGTAGTTACGTCTCCAGTCTGATCTTGACCACACAGCTAAAAGGTACGTGGGTTGTGTACATGTCGTAACAGAAATTATATTTAATGATGTGTCAACAGTGTCCAATGTTATTTGGCTACAAGTACATAAAAAGACCTCAAATCTATTTCTTATCTTGTCGGTTTCTTATTCTGTCGATATGAAGACACAGCAAGGTTGATATTATTCATAATTACAATAAATTATTAGTCCTACATTCAGTGATCCCCCTGAACCAACGCAAACTGCACCTGTGCGTATAATAGCTGGCAAGCTTATTTATCAGGTGAAAAGGGAACTTAACCTCTAGAAAAGGCCAACTGTGAATAGTTAATCCACATCACCTTGCACTTGTAGGCATCAATGTAAAAGTAAAGCCATTGAAAATGTTAGCTCCTGTCTCACTAGCTGTATGCCTAAACTGTTATATACAATGCCTTACTTAGGTATGACCTTCTCCATTAACCTGCTTCGCTAGGAAACACATCTCATTGAGGAAATAAAGATGCCATTTAATTGAGTCCTTAAAGCAATTCCCTTTATAGCTCTTTTTCTGGCTGTGACATTATTTCACCTTCTGCACCGCAGTGAGACAATAAGAAAAGTGGAGGGGGGGTTTGAGTCCATCCTGTACAGGCTAGAGGACTTTACCAGGGGTCTGTACGAGGAAGTTAGTTCAACACTGCCTGGCCTCTTTGGGCTTCACTGAGCCTAACACTGCTGATCCTGGATAAAAGGTATCACAAAGCTGCGTTTCAACTGGCTCAGTTACAGGAAAACTATAAGATCTTATTTCCGTCGGTGTGGTCACGAGTTCTATCAGTTATGGTAACATTATACTCCCCAGTTTAATTGTGGAGATCTGATCACTGAAATTAAGTCAGATTGGGCCGTAACGTATAGGTTTGGGAAGAGTTACCCAAAGTTAGCCAAATCTAGTTTTGTGATACAGGCCTCGGACCAATCAGCTCCCTGTGAGGAGCTACTTGCAGCTTTGGGCGTGGTTTATGACGTGAATGTTGGTTCTAAACAACAATGGCAGCTCCTGAAGATGTTAGATGCTGCAATAGCATCATCAGAAATGGAGAGTATTTCTTCATCAAAAGAAGAGCAAAGAACAACATTGAAGGCTTTTCTCGGTGGAAAAGGTGTTTTCACTCTTCTCCCGACTGGCATCAGCAAGAGTTTGATTGACAGGTAGTTCATTTAATCACCTACCAAGTATTTTTTTAAAGTGCCTGCCCTTTTCCAAACAGTTTCCAATGACGGCTTCTCCATTTCTGTGAAACAAACCATCTTGCATTACTGATGCAGCACCTCTATGTAATGAATATGAAGAGGCAACAAATTTAAAATTGGACCCTAATCCACTTTAAAGCCTCATCATCACTGTTTTGAGTATAATCTCAAAAGTATAACTGATCCTTGTTAAGCCCTCATGCTCTTAAGAGGAATATTATGGCCCGGCTGTGTTGTACCCACGTTTGCATTACAGGGCTAATCAGAGTTTAGGTATTAATTCCAGTCACTAAATTTATCCTTTAAAATATTTTTTTTTCATGTTGCTAAAAGTCACACAGATTGATTTTTTTTTTTAAGTAATTATTTGGCAAGTTCTTTTTTTTTAATCGTTTGGCATGTGTTTCTTAAGGAAATGCCCTTTCCTTACAGTGAGACATGTGAAGCCTCACTGGGTGGGTTCATTGCTACTAGTGACCACTTTGACGTCACGGAAAACCTATTATTCATACACGAATATTGATTAGTGAAGCTTTAAAAAGCTGTAAATGTAAACTGGTGCTCCTTGGGGTGCAAATATCCATGTGATGTCCCCATGCTGCTGGTTACCTTAACAGCAAGATGGGACCAGATGTGTCCTCTTGAACAACAAGATTGAAACATCAGTGAATGTTTGCGGAAGCAGACATCTATCTTTACATCTGGCGCTGATGGCTCTTTGTTTTTGCAAGGTCAAACATCCACAACATGAGATTCAGGGTGCAATCTATCAGAACAAGCATGACTCATAAGTACTAGCTTCTTCATATTCATATTTTGTTTGGCTATTCATAAACACATTGCTGAACAAATGTGATAGTGAATATGGCACAAACTCCACTGTTTCCAATTGTTGTGCTGAGTACAACATTGACTATATGGTGAGTTTTCACTAGAACATGACACAATGAAGTACACTTATAACAGACAATACAAATCCATGGCTTGAATGGTTTGTTGATGCTTACTATTGTTTCACAATGCAACACACAACAGGAATGAAGGAGCCTCTCAAAGCGTGAAACAAACTGATTTAATTGTACACCGTGGTGTGCTGGCTGAGCACATAGCAGAGGGGAAACAAAGAAGAATGAATGTTTTCAGTCAACTTAATTGGAACCTTGACCCACTGGATAGAGAAAATATCAACAAACACAGAGACTAAACCCAATAAACACCTGTTACTTACATATTGGTGCTAACTCGGATTAGCTTAATAGTACAATTAATTCTTACATTTTGACTTAAAGCTGCAGTGGGTAGAAATGGAGCAAATATTATTTAAAAAAAGTCATTTTTATAAAACGGTCAGTAAATCCTGATAGTAGTGCATGAGGCAGGTAATCTGAAAAACAATCATGTGCCTCTGTGTCCTCTGGTGTCCTGCGTTGTCCTCCGGTGTCCTCTGGTGCTCGTCAATCAATATTCTGTTACTGTTATGCCTATTTCTCGCCTCAAATGTTTTCAGAATCATCTTGTAGTGTACTGTTTAGCTGTAAAATGAGAAAGTTTGTGACCCGGCAGCCATGTTGAGATCAGTTGAGAAAATATCAAGCACCGCCCACCAGCTGGAGCACAGCCAATAGGAACGCTCTCTCTCTGAAATGACCTGTGATTGACCAAAGTCTCCCGTCACAGGCTAACGGATGCCATGAGGAGGTGCAGAAGTCTAGTTTTCCCTCAGAACATGAATTACAATATGCTGAAAGGTTATTATGGGATTTTTGCCCAATGATGCCAAAAATATACTGCCTACCCCCACTTTAAGCCAAAGTAATTGTCACATGTAGTTCCCAAGATCTGGGAACACAGCGACATCACTACTACCAAGGCAGACGAGGATGTCAGACAATTAAACAGGTTGTTAACACGCAAAGTGGTTAGCCAGACTAAGGCACTTTCTTTGGAGGTAAAAGAGTGAGTGAGCGCACTTAAAATGTCTGTAACAGTCCCTCATTACACAGGAAAACTACGTGTACAAACACAAACTTTTTATTATTAAAAGCAGCTAATGTTTCCTATAAGACAGTTATTGGCCAGAGGGCATTTTTTTTTTTTTTGTGCTGTTTTACACCCTAAAATTATTTTCAGAGAGGCAAAGTAACGTTCTCATATACTGGAACTTTGGTGAACTTTGACATTCAGATTTGACCGTTGACAGCGCTGACCTCTGAGGGAGCCGAGAGTCCAAAATTGAGAAAGCAGTATTATTAGCTGTGTCTGACCCTGCTCTGCGGGGGTATAAACCTCTCTACAAAAGATTTGCAGTCAGCCGTGAGACAAGAGTAGGTGGCACAAATATGTTCCCTTGAGTCAACTGGATTAATTTATTATCCTGTTAGCTACCAAGAGTTCGAGCAGGCAGTGCGTCACCAAGCTTCCACATGTTTTGCGAGGACACAGATATATTTCACCGGGCCACTTTCTGATGTGACTGGCTTATTAATTATATTAAACCATTTATATAACTACATATCTGAGATATTTGAAATATATATATTGTCAAATTGTTCCACACATGAACGGGGGACTCTTTGAATTCAGAGGGCCCAACATGCGCTGTTAATAACCCATTGCCCCCCTTATAACCTATTCCCTCCCAGTGACCTCCACTTTCTCCCCCTCCAGACCAGCACTTGACCTTCCCTCCCGGTTGCATCGCCTCCTCCGGCTCCAAAAACACACCAAGTTAAGAAAAGAGATTTGATGGAGCGATGCAAGGAGCAAGAATTGATCAATACTTCTTGTGAGGTCAGTCAGGTCATTTGGATGAAGTCCAGCAAGGAGTAAGCAAACCACCGCTTGCACCATGTAAGAATATCCTGTTGGTGAGAAGAAAGAAAATAACTCTGACAAACAGGGTCTGGAGGGCGAAGGAAAAGAAGATCTGTAGGCAGAAACCTCTGGTGACATTGCTTTAGGCTAGTGAAGATGGGACTGGGAATCAACACTGATTTGAAAAAAAAGCATCAGCATGAAAGGATAATTTATAAATAAATCGGAGATTGTTTAAGGTTATGACTAGAAAGGCCTTAAGCCAAAAAGGAGAGAAGGCAGCCTCACTAAAAAAAAAGAACTCTGGCCAACAAGGAAAACTTCTGCAATTACTTTAGGATGTTAGAGCAGCCGATGTTGCACTGCCGTCATCCTAAAACCTCAACATACGTGCACCATCCTATGTTTTCAGTATGCACTTCTCATACACATCCTACCAAAGAAAGCCCTGCTCAAGTACAATGCACTCAACAGCAGAGCAGACGAGCTCTGTGTATCAAACCGGCTCCCTATGCTATGGTTAACAAGTCATAAAGATTTATTAGTGAGTAGGCACAAGAAAGAGCTGTTATTGGATACCAGGGAATAGAAAAATGCAAGTAGACATAGGCCGGTAATTTATAGTCCCACCAGAGTTAGTCTTCACGGCTCAAGACATAAAATTATATTATGATCTGACAGTCAGATGCATCATGGGCATAATTTAAAATAACTTGCTCTATATTTTTCCTGCAACAAGGGATTTGGGTAGTATCAGTTTCATCACATCCTGTGTACTTATGAGTCCTCATTTTAGTTATTGACTTCAAATCATCCCAGAAGCGCTGGCTGTCACCGGTGTGCCCTGGGATCTCTTATTTCTCTATTTTACATGTTCAAAAAGTGCCCTGGGTAGTTTTGACTGAGTAGCAGGCCAAACCTCATCGACTACAGAGAAACAATTTACTGCAGGCCATGATCTTTGTCAGTTCAGGCAGATACAACAGATTTATCACACTGTGATTATTTCTGTTGCTTTTGCAGTATTTCAGTAAGCTTTTAACCGAGAAGTAGAATTCTTTGCTGAGGGGACATTGAATGTAAGCGCTTTCAATCAAGAGGGAGCTCTGACTGATTTTGTCTATGACTATGAGGGTTCAGTAAATTCAGTTCTGCTTGAAGATAACATTCATTCATGTGCTGGCCACGGCAACAGTTCACTTTCAATACCATCAGCTTAAGCAAATGATCACAGGATGGCTGTTATTAATGTCGTTATTCGCCTAAACAATACTCAGTCCGTCTCTTTCTGATGGTTTATTGATGAAAGTTTAGCTTGTGAGTAGTTGTAAACAAACACATATGCAGAAAGAAAGATACACTTGTCGTCTTAATGGGCCGGTATACTTGGGAACTGTGTCGGACCATCTGTATAACTATCTGAAACAAACAATTTGACATTCACACTGACAGTGCAAGTCCAACACTATGAATGTCTTCCAGGTGAGACTGTGTGAAGTTGAGCGCTGTTATCCCCATATTTAAATGATATCACGTCGCCCCACCCCTATGACGGCTACTCTTCACCCAGTTCTCGACTGTGGCTGTTCAGAAACGTTTGATTTCCCACGTGGTCAGACAGCACATCCTACAAACTAGTTCTGATCAAGTACACCTCGTCCCTGCACACTTTGGTTCAGAAAAGCATATCTCAATATATCTGTGCATATTAGGATGATTCCTAATAATTTAGGTGAGACACACTTTCCACTGCAGTGTGCACGGGAAATATATCAAACTCTAATAGGACACCTTCAGGTCAAATTGACAACTTTGCAGGAAAGATTTCTAATACAATTTCTAGTGCAATTTGTGAAATTGAGCAGTGCCCGTTCGGGGCGTGGCCATTTGGAACAGGCCAATTGCTTGGCTACCTTAATTGCTCGCAGCGCTGTCAATGGGCATCCCCGTTTGGAGTGCGTACCCGTTCGAAACTGGGTGATTGCATCCTGTAAAGGCCCTCTTGGGATGACGTGGTTGACTGGGTGTGAAGAGCCCGGAAGCCCCGTCCCCGCTGTTGCACAGAGCGCTAACGCTTGTTTATCCAAAGTTTGGAGCAGATCTCTTGTCCAAATTGCACTAAATTTGACACTACACGTCTTTGGATCCCCAGCAATATCCCCGCCAAGTGTGACTCAGATTGGATGAGCGGTTCTTGAGATATGCAAAGGACACACACACACACACACACACATACACACACACCTACAGAGATTCCTTGCTTTATAGTTGAACACTGCACCTTGAATCAGTAATCATTCGATGGATCTCATTGGTTGTTTTTTAGCTCAGTCCTTGTCAGAACATGCCATATATTCTATAAATTATTATATTATTAACAAAACCCTGAATATAAAGGGCACACTTTGCAGGCTTAAAGGTACAGAATGTAGGATTTGGCGGTATCTAGTGGTGTGGTTGCAGATTGCAACCAACTGAGTACCCCTCCGCTCACTCCTCCCTTTCTAAGACTGTGGTAAAGTGAGCCACCTTGTGTTAAACCATGGTAACGCCGTTCACCTCGCTCAGAGGCCATCCATACTATAATAACACTACTTTAGGATCAACGGAAGTCAGATGGCAGCTGGTGGTATCACAGTTTGGCACTCTGCGGCTCACGTTATCGCAGTTTTACAAGCGCGTCGGAGACCTACGGTGGCCCTTACGTAAAGTAAAAACACAAAGGGCTCTAGCTAGAGCAAGTGTTTGGTTTGTCCCTTCTGGGCTATTGTAGAAACGTGGCAGAGCAACATGGCGGAAACCATGAAGAAGACCTGCTCCCTATGTAGATATGAAGGGCTCATTCTAACGAAAACACCTTTCTTATCCTTAGTTTTAGGTGATTATACACTAATGAAAATAGTTATGAATATTATATTCCATTTCTGCTAATAGATCCCCCGAAATGTTACACATTGACCTTTTAACCGTTCTTTCAGAATTTCACACTTTACTTACATTTTTAATCCCCTGTCTCTGTGTTTGATTTTTATTTTCCCAGCGTTAAGACCAGCTGGAATTTATACTACAAAATGAGAAATGTGAGTGGTTGTGGGTGTGACATGCAGTGAATGATATGACCCACACTCAATGCAATAAATCAGATATGAGGTAGACTATGTGCCTTTGCATACAGAGCCACAAGGACACTCTGAAGGTAAAGTTTTGAAAACAAAATTCTTAAAAGTACTGTATATTTAAAGAGAATGCTAGTCCTTGGCGGGCACCTGGGAATGCAGCCTTGTCATACAAGAATTTCAATGGCTCACACTGAAACATATTCATGACAAGTTTGATGGTTCTGTATAACATTTTCTTCTCAAAGTTTACTGCAATGGACATCATTGTCGTATACAAGCGCCGGCTGGTGTTTCTGTTGTTGCAGCCAGAAGGAGAAGGAGAAGGATAATACAATTTCTACACAATAAAACACATTTCCTGTAAAAAAGTGCTTACAATGTAAATATATGCTTGCAAAAGTATCAGTGTTTGGAACATACTGAGCTTACAAAAAGGCAGCAGAGGAGTGGATTATTCTGCAGGAGACGTTCCTATGGACATTTTGTACTATATTAGCTCTATTTAATGTGAAGGGGTGAAGTGCAACTGACACTTTTGTTCATTTATTCTTAGTTAATATAACGTGTGTTGGTTGGACTTTATGGAAATAGTAATGCAGGTCCTTCAGTGGGACAGCGCAGCCTGCACACAGTCAAACTGACGATTACTTCAAGTTCCTTCATTTCAGCTTGATGTTTTCAACAAGAAATCATGATGAAGTACTTGAAGATTGCAACTAAATATTGTGAAGGATGCTCAGCTTCGTCAAGCACTCTTTATTCTCACATTACACTATAATTCATCAAATTTGAGTTTGCCACTTGTGGCAAAAAACAACCTTTTTTCTTTCCCAAAGAAATGCCAGAGAATAGTTTACAGTACAAGACGTACGTAGAAAATGTGTTGTTTTTCTGTGTCTCATTGATCAGTATTACCCTGTGGCTCTCAAGATATCACCCTTTGTCACCTTGTTATTACCGAGCTGGAATGAAATGTGGCATCACATCATTATTGAACATAATCCATGAGGGTTTTGCAGAATCGGCCAGTATCAGTGTTCTATCTGACAGGTGGTTGATTACCAAATAGGAGAAATCCTGCATTTTGGGGCCTAAAGGCTTTCACACACCAGGGGCGTTTTTTTTAGTATGTGGTTAATTCTCATGTCAATATATAGAACTTTGTCATGAATACTTTCACACAGATGAGCTTACCTTGTTTGTTTTTCTTCTTTTGTTTTGTCTCATAATCAAGGTCAATATATTAGCTATATTATAAACAGATTAAGAGGCTATGTCAATCCTGTATGCCAAAAGATAAGCGCACAAAAAGAAGGTGGAGGTGCACCAGCTAAAATCTTGCCTTGGGCACCAAATTGGTCAGCCCGGCACTGACAAAGAATGCGAATATTACGCTGTGAAAAAAACATAATTTTTTCTTGAACGAGGTTCATCTTTCTGAGCTTTTGAACCGCGATTAAAGGCATCAACCAATCACGTTGTGCGGAACGAGTTGAGATGCGCCTATATTTATGAAACAACAACACAGAGGCTCCGTAGTCCGTAGTCGTGGCAAACTTCATTACTCCTTTCAGCCTTTGCAAAGGCAGCACAGACCAGATCCACTCCTTCCGTTCTTACCTTTCACAATAAAAGACCTACACATATAATATTCGCAGGCAAGTAAGTCACATTTTTGTGTTGGTTATTCGCCACGCCCCCGGTGTGTAAAGGCCTTTAGGATAGGCAAACCTTAACATATTGCATACATAATTTCTGAGCTTTCATAATAACGTTACCACAACATAAATTTGTCAAAGATGAGTACACTCTAGAGAGCATTTTGCCTCCTCTCCAGGCTAGTTTGAGCAGGAATGATCAAAGCCTGATCCTTAAATACCCCACATGCTCCATCATCTTGTGTCAAATAAGAAAGCGTGGTGGCCTCAGAGGTTGTTAACATAACCATGTAACAACATTAAGTATTGATTATGAATGTATGGTCATAATGTATTTGATGTGTTATGTGATGTCAGAGTAATTTTAGGGCCACTCTGTCACTGTCATGGTTACCAGCAGCAGCTATTGTGCTGCCGAAGCAGCTGAATGGACCATTGTGGACTCGTTACTGACAGCTATCTCAGGGTGTCTGTGAGCCCAGTCTCAATCATTCGCACCAGCCAGTGCCACACTGTCAGTACTGGCAAAAGCAATTCTGCTGCATTTACAATCACATTCTGGGAAAAGAAAAAAGAAACTACTGGTTTATGAGGTTTTCAGTGGGTGCAATTGAAGTAGCAGACAAGTAATGGTGGAGAAAGATGTCTCTGTGGAAGAATACGTTATTAGAAGTACATTCCAAAATGCTAGAAATTAGAATTTACTGTTAATAAAATAATTTCCAAAGCATGTCACAGCCTTCATCAGTCAGCTGTTTAAAGAACTCAGAGATGGCACCATTGAGTCAAATAAAAATTGCTCACCCAGTGCATGAGTCATCCAGGTTTGCTTCCATGTTGCGCTTTGGGGATGCATGCGTTCGACCCTGTCTGATTTGGGGAAGGTTTAAAAATGTTAAACCTTGCATTGTGTCAAGCTCTCAAGGCTACAGTACGTCTCACATCAGCTATGGATGATTTTAAATTCATTCACATGTTTCAATGCAGTATGAGTGTTGAAAGGATGTGTTTCTATAACTTCATGAGTGTTGTCCTTTTGTTGTGTATTGGACAGCAGTGCTTTAAGCAAACTGAAAGTACGTCGAGCAGTACAATGAAGTAATTATGGCATTTTGAATACAATCAGTGGTTATAATCTTAAAATTAAGAGGTAGGTTCAACTGTGGCTTCTGCTGTGGTGCAAAATTTCACATGTATGTATTGTATGATAAATGTAATAATAATAATAATAATAATGTTATTTATAGAGCACTTTTCATACAATAGATATAGCTCAAAGTGCTTTACAAAAGAAAAGAAAAATGCAACACGTAAAAACAAGGGCAGATATGCGATAATGCAACTATGGGACAGTAGTTGCTAAAATATATAAGTGAAATTAAAAACAGACACATTATTATTAT
>CAKALG010008553.1:0-12398 GCA_916700815.1 Helicolenus hilgendorfi
TGTCAGCATGTTTTCCTCTTGTCAGCAGCGATCGGGTGTGGGCCCGTGTCACCCTTGTACCGCCGCTGTAACAGGATCATTGACGGGCCAGTGACACTGCCCAACCAGATAATGGAAACCTATTGATTTTTCTTCTTTTTTTTTCCACACACAGGCAGTCTGTGGCACTTCTGAATAACTGGCAGAAGGACAGGTCATGATCAATGGTCGTGATCTCTGGATCACTGCTGCCACAGACACTGAATGGGGAAAAACACAAGACTATAGCTGACAAAGAAGTCCTGCAGTATTAGTTAATGCACATTCTCAGGATGCAGCATCATTAAATCAAACTGTTAACCATCAGCCCAGTCGCACAGCAGTTCGTCAAATAGTCATGAAATATAATGGACATAGACACAAATCTCACTTTTTTTTGTGGGGGTCAGAATGAAATCAGTTTGTATGTAATCCATGTAATCGTGAACCCGGAAGTATAAAAAGCGGCAAACGCCACATAGACACCAGATTTTCGCCCACTAGACCGGTGTTTGTTGTACCGTGTGAAATCAGAAGTCAAAGTTGATTTATTTGTCACGTAACTTTCACACTTAAGTTACAGCATTTACGGAGTTATTTTAACCCAAACCACGATCTTTTCCTAAACCTAACTAAGTCGTTTTTGTCACATAACTTCCGTTCTTAAGTTACGCCACTTCCATTGTTATTTAAATCCAAACTGCAATCTTTCCTTAAGCTAAATTAGTAGTTTTGTTGCCTAAGCCTAACCGAGTCAATCTATTCCTAAACCTAACAAAGTTATATTTTGAAAAGACTTGGGCAGAAATTGACATGTGTTGCTGGACATTCGTAGGAAAAAGCAAGAAAACTACGTTGTTGAAAGTCGCGCTGATCGTCACGAAAAAAAAGGGAAATTTGTGTCTATGTACACGAATGAAATAGATTAAATTTCCAGACTATTTCACAAACTGCCGTGAGTCTGTGTTGTAATTATTCTAATTAAATAATTCAAATCATACTTCATTAGGTAATAAACAAACAAAAACACAAAGTAATTCAAGGTTTTCCAATGTTGCCATTTTAATTTGCTGAATCAAGAGCAAGTGTTACAGCTCTGAATAGAACACCGGTTTTCTGTGTTGTGCATACAGGGGTTGGCGTTTGCAGTTTTAATGGAGCAATCTCCAGAGAGGAGGCCCCTTTGATACCCATGGCAATGATAAGCATGCATTGGCTGCCTACCATTGGACCCCCATGGCAGATGGCGAGTGTGGGTCCTGCAACAACACATTTCTTTATGTCAGCCTTGTCCCTCTCTCTCTCTCCAGCCAGTGGAATAATGAAAAGCCCAATTCTGGTCATGGCTAACTCAATCTCATTATAATCTCTCCTTTTTTATTCATTCGGCCCCTTGGGATGCTGTCTGCCAGCGATGTGGCTTTCAACCTCCAGAGAGAACATCTTTTGAAACAGCCAGGAGACCTAATGAAGTCACAGAGTGGCACAATTATTTCCCAAAGAAGGAGCATTAATGTACTTCAAAATTCCCTCCGGAGGAGCATGATGACAATTGGTTTGTACAGCTTTGATCGCTGCTTTAAATACTGCCCAAGATAAACTGCAGGGTTAGCCCCCTTTGCCACTGGTAAGTAGAAAACCCAGGAGTGGCTATCAAGCACTGGATACATCAAATACTCAGCCTGGAACGCTAAAAACTGCAGTTTAAAATAGCACATAGCCCTAAAATTACTTCCTGTTGGGAATAATGGTGCAACATCACACTGAAATCTGTGTGTTTCACCCAACAGAATGGCAACAAATAAAATAAGGCCTGTGTGTTAGGGGCAGGGAATGGTCCATCATGAAAGAGTCAACTCCAGCTGCTGCTAAACGTTGTGTCTGTGCTCTGTAATGAAAATAGGAAGACAAAACTTTCTCTTGAAATGATCCATTGCATTTTAAACCCAGTTTTCACCCAAAGCCATCGTCACAACTGTAGAAAGGGAATTAGAGTGAGCACAGAGTAATAGATTACATGATAAACACTACACAAACTTCAATTGTCCTCCATAAAACCCACCAGAAATTAATTTTCATGATCTTTGTTATATCATTACTGCAGTGGACCTCCTTCACATCACATTACTCAAATAGTTCTACCAGTATTCACATTTCTTCTTTTCTTTATGTCGGTGATTATGTTGAAGTTAAAGGTATAGTTTGGGTGTTTTGAAGTGGGGTTGCATGAGGTACTATGATCCATAGTCAGTGTACTCCAGTAGATGACGGTTGGCAAGCCCCCAGTCTGGAGAAGCAGACAGCAACTCCTACGTTCTGCGATGTAAAATTACAGTTTTTTTGAGTGGAGTCTGGTGGCTTTGGCGAGAGCATAGATGGATACAATGGCTTAAGTTTCCTGTAGTTATTTTTTTTTAGGTTGCTAAAATACGTTTTGCAGCTGGCCCCGTCCACAGAAGTACATTGCTTTGCTTCTGTGTTGGTAATCCTGTCTGCTTCTACAAACTGGGGGCGTGCCGACCATCATCTACTGTAAGTAATACAATGACTATGGATAAGTACACAATACAACCCCACTTTAAAACACCCAAACTATCCCTTTAAGGTTCTTTAAGGCGAACACAAAAATGGCTGTTTCTGCTGCCCAAATCATAAAATATAATACTAAATATATATATATATCACAAAGACCTGACAGTCACTGGATGTTTGGAGCAGCAAAGGTAAAGTCATTACTGTGTTTAAACTAAGGCTGAGTCAGTTTTGTTACATCCGTGAGTGACTGAAAGTAGCACAATGGTAATTTATTGACATGAAAATGTGAATTATTACAGATATAACACAGATATAGCAGACCTAAATGAAAAAATGGATAAACATTGAGATCATACATTGGAATAATAGTAGATGTTTCTATGAAGGGCTGTGGGCCAAACAGTCATGGCGTTAGTGTTTAGTCCCTCCTATGTTTCTGGTTGGCTCGCCATATGACATTCCAAAAATATGCATTATGAATACAAATCTGATGGTCAAACATTCAGCATTACCGTCCTTTTAATTATTAATTCACTGTAATACTTTTGCACCTGACCTTGAATATCCTACGAAATTTGGTTCGCCAGTCTCTTGCAAATGAAGTCTTTTGTTCTCTGAATCTCTGACAGCTTCCTCAGTTAACCGCTCAGTCAAACCCTGTGTCCACTCCACCAAAACTGCTCTAATTAATCTCAGCAAAATTACCAACTATAGTCAGATGCTACCCTCAATACTGTACTGTATATCCTTTTTATGAAGGTGCCACACAATATTTTCCAATATCTACATCCCATTGTTAATATAACTTAACATGGCATCGCTAATAAATGCTTTAGTCTATGTGGCTGATTAAGAATAATTCACTTCATTTATTTAAATTCAGTGACACTTTGGTATCATGCAAGTTTGCTATTAATGTCACTGATTTCTATACAAACATTTATCTACAAAAAGTTGCTTTCGAATCTGAGCAATACTAAGTCTAAAACTATCAAGCCTGAGTAGGGAAGTAAGGTTCATTTTATAGAAATGTATCATAATTTAATTTTAGGGAGCGCTACATGTCTACCATTTTAAAAAGTTGAATATTTCAAGAAAAAAATACAGATAAATACATAAAATTACATTTGGTCTTTAAAGCTAAATATTAAACTTTTTTCTTACATTATAGTTGTTGGCTTTTAATACAATGTGAAAAACTATCATGGGACAGCCATACTGAAAGCAATATATACATTCATTCAATATAGATGCTACAGTATATATTAATGTTTTAATTCTAATACTGAACGTTAAACAAAAATGATTATCAAAATTGTTAAGTGTGAGTTTAACCTTTTGGCATTGACTTAACCACATCTTCCAGTGGAAAAAAATCGATTCAACCATCACTTCAAAAATGATATGCATCTTGCATAGACCATTTTCCTGTCTGAAAAGTATGGAACTGTCTCTGCCAGCTGCAAAACAAGTAGCAAGCTTACGAACTGAGATACGTTTGGAGAACAGGTTATGGATATGCAAATGGTTGTGTATAGAAGGTAACCTCCAAGTTGGATAAATGTGCGAAACCACAACCTTAACCATTCGAGGTTGATGCCTAACCTCAACCATTCAAGGTCAATGCCTAACCTCAACCATTCAAGGTCAATGCCTAACCTCAACCATTCAAGGTCAATGCCTAACCAAACCATTCAAGGTCTATGCTTAACCTCAACCATTCATGGTCAATGCCTAACCTCAACAATTCAAGGTCAATGCCTAACCTTAACCATTCGAGATCAATGCCTGACCTCAACTATTTGAGGTCAATGCCTAAAATCAGCCATTCAAGGTCAATGCATAACCTTAACATTTCAAGGTCAATGCCTAAACTTGACCATTCCTGGTTAAAGCCTAACTTTGACCATTCAAGGTCAATGCCTAACCTTAACCATTCAAGGTTAATTCCTAACTTCAACCCTTCAAAGTCAATGCCAAACCTTAACTGTTCAAGGTTAAAGCCTAACTTTGATCATTTAAAGTCAATGCCTTACATTAACTATTCAAGGTCAATGCCTAACCTTAACCATTCGAGATAATGCCTACCTTTAACCATTCAAGATAATGCCTAACCTCAAGCATTCGAGGTCAATGCCTAACCTTAACCATCTCGTGAGAGTTTCGCAACTTGTGGGTTACCTTCTAGACACTACCCATGCAAATGTTCAGAGCCAGCGGTCTTTACAATGTTCAGAATGAAATTTCAGCATGATGTGTCACTAACACATCTATACTCATACGAGAAAAAGCGACCCATTCTGAGTCCAAGTCTTTGGAAATACAGAGCTGCCACAATGAGAAAAAATATTCTAACAATGTGTTGTTATAACTGGAAAGTTTTCTTGTTTTAACAGAGAATTTTTCTCATTATAAAAAGATGTTGTTATCGAGGCTATAATGAGAGACTGATGGGTGAAGGTTAAGCAGAAGAACAATGACAGAACAAGCTGTCCCAACATAATGCATGTCACTTTGATTAAGAGAGATGCTCTCTCTGATAGAGGCACAGAGAGGTGAAATCCTACAAAGCAACCACAAACTAATGACAGCCCTGTGTACACTGCTTAACAACAAGGGCACACATTCTTATTTTATGTTGTCTCGCAAAGAAAGTGAGACATGAACTTAATTGAAATGCTCAGGCTCCTGTATTTTGCCAATATAAGAGTGGCAATGCTCCTTTTAACTTTTCTTGTTGTGACAAAAAGTTTCAAAAGACAAAATGTTTTTTTTGTAATGAGAAAGCTTCTGTTAATGACATGAAAAGTTACAAGAAATTGAGATATTTGGATATCTATTTTTTCATTTTATGATGAAAACGTTTTGTCATTATAACAAAATGCTTTATAACAAGGCACTTTTCTTTATCATGACAATAGGGGAACAATGTTTTTTCTAACAATGGCAGTTCTGCACTGCCAGACCAGCTTCATACCTGCCACTGTTGTGTCTAACGTACACAGCAGTCAATAAAGATAAATCCTATATGCCCTATTAGCAAAGCATAGCATTAAACTATTCTATATAAAGTTTTTGCTAATATATAGAGTATTATTAATATATACTATTAAATAGTCAGAATGAACTATTATAAACATTTGCAGCACTAGTCTAAAGCAATGTGTTTTTTTTTTTTGTTTTTTTTACATATAAACAATGTGCAAATTCAGGCAACTGGAAGTTCTCAACGGGTAAAACTCTACTCTGGGTTCTCATGAGACATACTTATTTGTATTTTGTGATGAAGACCCAAAACCTCTACCATCCCGGTCCCTGAGTGGGGCACGCTGGTGTGCAGAAGGTGCCTCTGTAAATGCTTGATCCAATCCTCCTGGATAGACAGAGGACCCTGGAAGACCAGGTCACAGAATCTGGAGAAATAGGAGAGGAGAAGCCAGTCACTGTTTCTAGAGTTAATGCACAACCATCTTCTTCCAGTGTGAAATGTAAGGTGTTCTTTATTTTATTGATTGTAATACAATATTTCCAGCATCCAGTTACATGTTCCATATGTACATGGATTGTACATAGCTATAATGCAAGGAAGCTGTCTGTGTGTCCTTCACATATCTCCAGAACCGCTCATCCGATCTACTCCACACTTGGCGGGTTTATTCCTGGGGACCCAAGGAAGTGCCATGTCCAATTTGGTGCAATTTGGACACATGTTCAATATTAATAAAACTTGAATAAACAAGCAAACGGCGTTCTGTGCAGCAGTGGGGAGCGCGGCTACAGGGCTCAGCGGTCAAGCATGTCGTCTGCACATTTGCTGTTGGATGCTGTGCCATCTCTTCTTTACTTCACTGGAGTCAACAAGTTACGAGCGGTTCGGCAACCGCAGTTCCTTCAGGCGGACATACAGTAGTGGCCGTGATTAAAGTGAGACAAGTATGGTAGTACCACTCTCGTGTCACTTGTGGTTTCAAAAAACAAGATGGCGGCGGCCAAAAACGAAGATGGCGATAGCCAAAATGCTGAACTTAAGGCTGCAAAACGACAGTCCACAAACCAATGGGACTTCTTAGATACAGTCTATTATTCCACCCAATGCATGGCAGCATACTGGGCATTGGGTCACAGTGTTCTGCTATCACATATTATGTCCCATCCACATTTAAACAGTTCTGCCAATTGTAAATGGGTTGCAAGCACTTTCTTTGGAGAGCAAGTGCTCGGAGATGCCCTGTGGTAGCTATTCTTAAAGATTTCTTGGGTGGTCCCAGATAGGGAATGACAACTGGTCAGAGTTTTGATTTTCATTTAGGGCCTACATATGAAATATGTAACTGGGTAGAGAGTGCTCTCACTTCACTCTCCACCGAGAGAACTATTGATACATATGTAACCTTCAATTCAATGCAATACCTGCAGGTGAGCGTGTATATCTCAGCATTCAAGGAGGGTAAAGTCTTCTTCTTTAGCCCAGGCCTTGACTTCTTCTGTTTATAATCATAGCCTAAAAAGACAAAACATTGCGCTGCTTTATCTTGGGGAATGTATTAAGTTATCACTGACAAGAGGCATACATAAATAAACCCGAAGCCAAACTATTATTCAATATTGATATTTACTATTCTAGTCAACATCTATCATAAGACATATGTCTTTCATTTAATGAATACACATGCAGCATTCATCACAAATATTCCCTTAATTTGGTTCCACAGATTGAGCCCCCCGATTCCTGTGCTTAAACCACTATTTTTATGATTGCATGGCACAGGAAACACATATGTTGACATTTTGCATACTATCAGAAACTTACCTTCAAGAATGGCAATTCTCTTCCTGTGTGCAAAGGCTCGAAGATGACCAGGAAGCCCAGGGAAGGTGCCGTTACACTGAATACAAATCGTATTTGAGTCACATTCCCCTGAAAGACAGAACATTGAATAACACAATTACACTCAAAGAGAAAAAGGCAAATGGATCAACATATTTAGGTTGAAATTATATGATTATATTTTCTGTAATCTCTAAGCTTTGGAAAAATTGATTGGATGATGTACTTATTATACAGTTTAGCTGATACTTATGTCTCACATCAAGGTTTAGGATCATCAGAAGTTTGATAATGTCAAGGAGAAAAGCAGTAGCGTGCAGTAATTTTATTAGCGAGCAAAACTGTGACTCCCAGTGTGCTTTAAAGTCTTCCTCCACCTGGTTTCATTCTGTGCATCTGATTTGCACTCGCCTGTTTGGAAAGTGTTACTGGTAAAGTTTAACACAATCTTGTGTCTTCAGGGGGGCTATTTTCACATACACCACCTCACGAGAGTCACAGAGGATTCGTAAACTACACAAAAAAATCACAGATGTGTTAGTCCTATGACAGGAAACTGGCAATAACAGTGCTGTGCACCATCGCCTGTTAACCAGAATATTGTACTTGTTAAAAGTTATTTTAGTTTAAAGAAAAGCTTGTCTCTCCGATACAAAAATGTCTTTGATCAAAAATTATTGTTCATCTAATTTGTGAGTGGTGTTGAACTTGAAGTACAATGTCAACTACTGTACAATGATGATAATGCATCATCTTTAAAGGGGACCTATTATGCTTATTTTCAGGTGCATACATGCATTTAGGGTTTCTACTAGAACATGTTTACATGCTTTAATGTTCAAAAAACGCTTTCTTTTTCTCATTCCGGCTGTGCTGCAGCACCTCTTTCACCCTTTGTCTGAAACGCTCCGTTTGAGCTCCTGCCCCGCCCTCCTGAAAAGCCCAGTCTGCTCTGATTGGTCAGCTCGTCCAGTACTGTTGTGGTTGGTCAACTGAACCAAACTCTTCGGACTCTGCTCCAGCTCCGCTCTAACTAGCTTTGTTTGAGGGCATGCCAGACATAGCCGCTAGGCAGGTATTATGCAAATGTGTCACTTGGTGACATCACAACATCACGGAAGAAAAGGCAGGACTTCAAGGGAGGTGTTTCAGGCAGTTCAGGAGCAGTGTTTCTGTGGGGGTGTAAATCCCTTTGGCGTGGATTTTTGTAACTTTGCAGACCTTTAACATCCACAAAAGAACTAGATAATAAACTAAAGGAAAGGGAAAAGGCACAAAAGCATAATAGGTCCTCTTTAACACCCTAATGGTATACTACAAATTCTAATCTAAATCAGTTTTCAGGACCGGACACACAAAGAAAGACATCTTTGGGGAGTACAGTAAAGTTATCACTGTAACACCATAATAATGGCAATCACCATACAATTCGGTTTAAAATAGAACTCAACAAAGAGCAATTTGAACTGAAATTGTTACCTTTTATCTCATCTTTCTCAGCACCTGACTGAAAGTTTGATTTGGACAGACTTTAAACAAAATTGTGGAAACACGGATGACGGGCTTCCAACTAAACATCAAGAGGATCTCATGATTTTTTAATATGAACTTCAAAAGCACTTTGGCGACATTCAGTCTATTGTGCGTGTTTGTTTCCACAAATCAAATGATTGTGAACTATTGTTTAACTGGCCTCCACTAGCAGGGTATGGATATCTGTAAAGAGACACTGAACATTTGTAATAAAATATAGATGGAAACGTGACTAATGGTGGACTTCCCTGCAATCGAACAAAGCTAAAAATGTTCAATAATAACTGGATCAGGAATAACTGAGCAGTAATTTACTTCCAAGATAAAGGGTGTGGGGCATGTCTTGAAAATGCCTCTAATATCTTATGAGTGGTTTTGCCAAATATAGTCAAATCAGGTATACTTTACATAAATGCTGTCTATTTTCCACATTTCTATGATTCATTTGGTGCTGAACTACCTCATCCTGTCAAAATCTACTTGCAACTTGAAACTTACCTAAGATGCTTTAGAAATACACTACTATTACTGGGTTAAAACATGCAACCACCCACTTTTAAAGGGTATTTTTCACCCTGGATCTATTTTTCCATGTTGTGTGTCTAAGTGATTAATAAGGACAACAATTTTTGAAATTGGTCCAATATTATATTGGACCAATTGGGATAATGCTGCAACTGGCAGCTGCAAAACAAGCTGCGACGGCAATAAAATCCTCCAAGTCACTAAAGGTGCTCGTTTTTGCCACTCACGGACTCAGATTGTTATAATAAGTGTCTGACATTATGGAAAGGAGCCTACAGAGAAAGAAAGCGTGTTTCTTACCATTCACTTGATCCAGTTTGTTGGTTATTGTGTCCAAGTCCTGCTCAAAGAAAGTCTCTTGAAAACTGAATAGCTGTATACTCTGCTTCAAATAAATGCGTGTGGCCATCGAATTCAAAGACCTCATCCACATTGTGGAAATCATCTAAATATTCAGCTATGATCTGAATAGATAACACTAAGCTACGCTCTGCCCAGCTGGCACTCGCATTTCCACCATGGATGTATTCCTCCGGCAACACGTCACCTCGCCAGATTTCAGAACAAGTCTTCTCCTTGAGCAAGACTCTTTCCATAATGTTGTCAGACACTTATAATAACAATCAGAGGCTGTCATGGCAAAAACAAGCACTTTTAGGGGACGTAAATGACGGTGCCAGCTTGCCCCAATAGCACCATATTGCAGCCCGTGAGCATCTACCCCACTACTGGCACTCTCCCTCAATACTGGAACAATTTGAGTTAGTCGACACAAAAACATGGGAAAATAGGGTCCAGGTTGAAAAATTCCAAAGTTACCCTTTAAGAAACTGTTCAAAAATGAAATTGCTATCAAGCCTAGTGCATGAGACTCCATACCATGGGCCCAGTGTGGTTCCAAACTGGCCATCTGTGTTTCCTCCATGTAATCTTTGGTCAAATTACAGAGCTTCCTGGTTGCATAGGCTTCCTGATTGGTTCTCGCTGTGAGCTCCATACCCTCCTGTTTCATCTTGAGCAGTTCAACTAAAGTGCTTGAGGAGGCCTTAGTGCCTCTTTGTGCTTCTACCTGAGGCTCCTTCCTTTCCGAGAAGGCCTCTGCCTCCTGTTTTGGTACAAAGCTGTCCAATATGGGACGTGGACTCCTCATCTCATACTGGATCTTCACTGGGACCCCCATGCGCATCAGGACCAGGCCATTGCCGCTGATTAACTTCTGAGAGACAAAGGATCGCGAAGGTAATTGGCTCTTGTTGAGGACCTGGAGGATGTTCTGGTGTTCTTTTTTGTCCTGTAGCAGTTCATTCAGGATGCACAGCGGGGACTTACTGGTGCTGGTAACACTCCTACCAATTCGTTTCAGGTGTCCCCTCACATGGTTGGAGAGGCCAGTCTTCGTATCAAACCAACCCCAGCACAGGGGACACGTGTGCTCTCCTTTGGTTTCTGGCTTCACAGCTGTAATATCAGATCAAATTTGTCAGAAAAACTTAAAATGAAACAAAAACATCGAGCCAATATTCATGATAGATCGCGTTATAATGCAGAGGCCAACATTTATAAGTTTAAAGCAGCTATAATCTATATGTTTATAATAACAAAATCAAATGACAGTGTGAAAATAATGTGACAATGTGAAAAGGGTCGCTCTTTCCTCCTACAGAGGATTATCACCTCTGCTTTATGGAAATTTATAGTGAGTTTTAACGCACTGTTTAGCCGTTTGCTGTTCATTTAAAAAGCTCTAAAAACCGACCGTACATTTCCCGCTGCAGCACCAAACAGCAGACACAGTTAGAGACTAGCTAGTGAACACAGTGGAGCATTAAGCAGTAAAGAGCCGGATATTTCCATAAGGTGTTGGTGGAGACCAAAACCAGAGCTAAAAGAGTAACTGCTGGATGTGTAAAAAGTTCAGAATATCAAATGTAGATGTCAGTGTTGCCAAGAAATTGCAGGTTTAAGTATCAGAAGCCATGCAAAAATGACATCACTGCAACATTCAACCCTATCGCCAGACATGAGCATCAATATGAAGGATTCTGCAAAACTCAGGATTATGTTCAATGACATAATCCAATGGCAACATTTTTTAAATTTTCACTTTTTATAATATATGTACATGGCAATAGCAGTATGGTTAAGGTTAGGGAAGATTGTGCAGCATTTTGGGGAATCTATTAGCAAAAATGGAATATAATATTCATAACTATGTTTTCATTAGTGTATAATCACCTGAGACTAAGAATGATTGTGTTTTCGTTAGCTTAGAATGAGCTCTTCATATCTACATAGGGAGTGGGTCCTCTTCACGGAGTCCGCAATGTTGTTCTGCGATATTTCTACAGTAGCCCAGAATGGACAAACCAAACACTGACTCTGGAGAGAGCCTTTTGTGTTTATACATTACCTGAAGGCCTGCGTAGTTCACTGACACGCTTGTGAAACTGTGGTAACGTGAGCCACAGAGTGCAAAACTGTGGCACCGCCGTCTGACTTCCGTTGTTCCTAAAGTAGTGTTATTATGGTAAGGATGGCCTCTGAGCGAGGCGAACGGCGTTACCACGGTTTTGTACTCGGTGGCTCACGTTACCACAGTCTTAGGAGTGAGCGGAGGGATACTCAATTGGTTTCAATTTGAAACCACACCACTAGATGTCGCTAAATCCTACACACTGTACCTTTAATACCAAGACTAACAGTCTACAGCCATGCTAGCAGCTCTGTGAGGCTGAAGTTTGGCACAGCTGTGCATGGGGTAAATTGTTAATGTCAGCATGTTAACACAATGCCAACACTAACTCATTGATAAAGAGGTTGGTCTAATGTTTACCATGTTAGCATGCTAACATTCAATCAATCAAACACTAATACTCGTACCTTTTCTCATTTTCCTCGTGCCAGAGGGGATCCTCCTGCGGATTCGTGGCTGATGGTCCCGCAACGCCACTTGCTCTGG
>CAKALG010008557.1:0-13227 GCA_916700815.1 Helicolenus hilgendorfi
CAGCTGTGATACAATCTCGGCCTCCCTGCGCGGTGCCTGTCTCCCCTGTGCAGATGGACGGAGGGACACAGAGGAGACGTTAAAGGGATTGAGATGGGGGGACAGGGGAGGAGAAAGTGCAGTGGGCTTCTGTCACTTCCCTCGTAGTTCACGCTGAGCAATAACTCATAGGTCCCTTGACACTTTGCAGCACTCTGTTTCCTGGACTGAATAATGAATGTGCAGGGCTTCCATTAGCGTTGAAAGCTACGATTATTTCACAGGGCCTGACAATTACTCATGCTCAGGGATTCAGGGACAGGGTGGGGGGACATCCATGGGGATGAGTCCATCGTCTCATGATGAAGATATCTGTGCGAGAATGTGTGCTCTTTGGACATGTGTGTGTCTAGCGTGGAGCAGATAATAAGATCTGATTTAGTATTCTAGTGGTGAGTACATATGCACGCTGGACTGTCAATCAATACCTGCCTTGAATCCAGTAACTGGGACGTAATCATCTGTTCAAGAAGCCCAGCATGTGCTTCTTTCTACTCCGAATGCTACAATTCGGCTGCGGTAAACGTGCAGTTGAGGAAGTATACCGTTACAATAAATACTCCAGAGACAAGATAAGACATTTCTTTTAACTACTGGAGACAGAGACAGAATCTCGTCAGCGCTTATCTCAGCACTTATCTCAAGTTAACGCTTTGGAATAGTGCACAAATTGCACAAAAATGGGCCTTATAGTCAGCACACTACACTTTCTTGGCTTCTTTTAGCAGGCTGATGTTGAATGTGAGAGGTTACGCTGTTTAATTCTAGTGTTTCTAGGGATGATGCAGTTTTCAAAAGCAACAGCAGTCACCCTCGTGGCTTTATCTAGGTCTCGGAGGCAGAAACAAGCAGCCTCTGCAGAATCAAACCGAAGCCGTTGAGATCCACTGCACCGCTGGGACCTGAGCATGGCACACAGCCACCGAACTGCTGCCCTTTTTTTTTCCACCAGTCACTGTGGTTTCATTAGTCTGCCTTTGCCAATTTCCTGATACGCAGGCTCAACGTTTTTTCTTTAGCAATGACTGGGTCGGTTTCTATTTGCTAATGAATGAGATATTGTTAATGAATGCTGCATTACTCTCTCAGCCATGGAGGGAAAGCAGGATGCTTTAGCTTATTAGAGTACTGTACTCACAATCTCCATCTGGTATCCATGCAGCAGAAGTTAAAAGGGGGTGGGGATGGTTAACCAGCAGAGGACTAGGCGATTGATATTCAGTGCTACACAAGGGAGACCCTCTTACAAGAGCGAAATCGGGCAGGGGAGGAAGGAGATGTACTGTCGAGCCACTCGATTAAAGAATCAGTGTCCAATCTCCTGGATTACACCCCCTGACCCGCCACGCCAAATCCCCTATTAAATAAGTCAAGAATTGAATTCTTTTTACTTTCCCTCCTGCTAACTGGCTTATTGACTCAAGCGTGTTCGGCGCTTTGTGGCGAGGCTCGCCTTTAAATTGGCTAAAAGGGAGAGCTTAAGAACATCTGATCATTATTAGGAAAGTCATGACATTCAAAGCCTATTTGTCTTGTGAAGTGCACTGTGCGATATGTTTTTTTGCCCCGGCTCTTGTGGCGGAGGTCACGCGGCCAGTTAAGATTAGAGATGGTGGTTGAATGTCCTCCTAACGTTTCAGCGAAACATTTAGCAGCTTCGGGTTTAATGGGCGAACAGTGTGAAGTGCTCGCTCTCATCATATCATGTTGGAGCGAATGTTCTGTTACGTATGAGGGAGTAGTGCTGCGGTTTCCATGCGTCTTCTTTTCTCAACTCCCTCACCCGCCCTCTCCAGATTTCCAACCAGTTTAAGCAACCACTAATGAAAAACATTTTGCTTTTTCAGCATATGGCAGGAGCTTACACGGAGAGTGGAGGGAATTCAGTCGCATTCTTTTGAACAGATGCATGAAGATGTGCATATCGGCGTGATTTATTTTAACCCAACATCTAGATAAGCCATGCTCAGTGTTGTTAACTACGAGGCTAAATTGAGTTGAGGGGATTTTGCTCTGTATAAAGCTAGTGGTAAGAATAAAGTCCATATTGCAAATGGCTACAAATGTATCAGTCTAATTTCACATTAACAGGCCTGTGCAGAGCTGTATTAATATTTATTTGCCATATGGGGCATACTGTAAACATATGCCAGTTGACTGTGCCAGTCTACTTCTTTGTGCTTTCATTTGTATCTGACACTTCAAAGTCTCGAATGCTGCTCAGATGCAAGCTGGACATTAGTTGAAAAAAAGAAATGTGAAGTGCCAGCAGAGAGCAGCTCACAGTTTGACAGCTCAGGCAGTGCTAATTATCAGCTGATACTGAAATAACCTATAATAGGTAGACATACCCATATATAGTTCACTGGTTTAAAAACAGTTGATTACACCTTAAATTACATCTTAACAAAAACATTTTTTTGCACCTGACAGAATAAGAAATATCTAAAATATTGAGTATTGCAATATTATGTTTTGTGAAACTGTATCGATTCTCAAAAACACTTGATTTTTCATTAATGCAAAGATTAACTCAGTCAATACTTTATTTTATTTGCAATTATTTGCAGATGCACCTTCTCAGTGTACGTTCCCTCTCAAAGTAGTGCTATGATGTTGGACGTTACAGGGACTGTGATAAAGGCAAATATAGATCCCACTGCTCTGATTGCATACAAACATTAATAAATATAATACTAGTAATGTATTGTGGAGCATTATTTGGCCTTCTTTGCAGCAAGCTAGTATGACATGGTTGATACCATCAATTCCTTAGGTTTTTTAGTTTCGTATGATACCAGTATCTTCACTTTAGCTTTAAAATTGAGCCCGCTACAACCAAAAAATTGCAAGTCACATTAATAGGCTAAAGAAATTTGTGGCGTTAAAATTAATTTGCGTTAATTTTGACAGCCCTAATCACACTATATCGTAATATATTGAATCGTTACCCCTATATCATGATACATATCGTATCGCCAGAATCTTGCCAATACACATTCCAAAACAGAATCTTATTTAAACCCTAACTTCTTCCTCCCTGTTGCACTCCTTTTCCAGCTCCTCAGCAGTAGTAATAATGGTGTTGGAGGGTCAACAGAAGTAGAAGAACAGAATCCCGAACACCAGAATGACCCCCATGGCCTTTTGACCTCTTCCTACTCACGAGGCCGGTAGTGTTGACAGGACCCTGTTGGGGGATGGGTAAACAAACGAGCCCCATGGAAAAGAACTCCAGGCAACCGCTGCAAGTAAAACAAACTCTCTCACTCCAAATTAGCATGCAATAGAGGGTGTTTGAGTGAGACGCATCTTGTTAAAAAATAAAAATAGTGCAACTTGATTTGAAGAATTGTCTTTTAGAACTGTTCGTGTTCTTGGCACAGCGTGTCTAAATCAGGCATAATCCTCTTTACTCTTATCTTTTAATCTTTGTTCATTTCTCTGAACTTTGCTGCATAAATAACAACAGCCTGCTCGTCTTCCTGAGCCCTAAAATCAGCACAAGTACTGTGTATAAGATAGGCTTATCCATCATTTAAAATCCCCAGAGAGGAGGCATAAGAGTGAAAGGCTTGATTATTTATGTTGGTGGCCTTGTGGAACAAGCCTTCCCTGTATAGGCCTTGATGCTGAGTGTATTTTACTTGCCTAAATATGCTTCACTGGTGCCTGGGATCTCTAATGTAGCAGATAGACTCTTGCCACTGATAGATTTGCGTCCCCCGGGACAGGTTTGTATCACTGTTGGCTGTCAGCGCATACATTATGCCGTTTAAGCAAGAATGATCACTGCTATTAACAACAAAGCGGGCCCAATTGAATAATTTAACGTATAGTGGGTAGAGGCAGTGGCTCGTTGCTGATAAAAGAAGGGAGCGGAGAATTGATCAAACAGCCAGCCCTCGCCCAGCCGGGGGAATATAAATAATAAAATGAGATCAGAGTGATTAGCCATGGTGCCCCGTTCCAGTCCGGTGCCTACTACTTACATTCCTCTCCTGCTGAGATTGCCGTGGACGTCTTGATTCCACTTTACTGCTCGCAATGGCAAATCAATATGTTCCATAACAGATGGAAGCGGGAACGATTGGATGTACTTCATGTGAAATCCTAGAAAGTGATATGCTGTGGTGCCGGGCTCTTTTTTTTTCTTTTCACCTTGGTCTGTAGAGAAGAAAAGAGACATATCATCTCTTCAAACTCTTCTATTTTACATGCATCTCATGCCTCCATTGAAACATGGATTTGTAGGCTCTGACTCCCTCTAGAGGGAGTAAGGATCAACAACAACATGCCTCCTCCTTTAAACACTGCCACTCACTTAAAATATATACTTTTGAATTCCTAGTTTACACCAAATTTGTGATTCATTTTGCGGGATTAAGATGGCAAACATGCATCCCAACTGCAATGGTCATGCTAAGAGATGACTGTGTGCACATTTGCTTTCACAAGAGCATTGGATTCACTGATAGGAGGGCGATATGCTGTACATCTAAAGGCGAATGCCTCCACAGTCGACGCTACACACTGTGGCATGTACCGCCTTTAGCTGCCCACGCTGTCGGAGGTTAGACATCAGTATGAGCGGTGCATGATGTAACAGTTCTGTAAGGGTACATTTATCAGAGACAGAAGCACATCCTTTGCTATCAGGAGGATTTATCAGTTGCTTGAGATCATGCGGCTATTTCTGGCGAACCTCTTAACTATCTTGGAATAACATGTTTTGAATCAAGATCAGCTTATTTTTTTTTTAAGTTTATGGTTACTTGAGGATTGATCTCAGACAAGTGATCCTCTCTTTGACATTCTGCTAATATAGTCCAGGCCTTTCAACATCATTGCTTTTCTCTCTGGAATGAGAGCCATGAATCTGTGATTAAGATCAAAGGGTTTTTTGAAATTAACTTTTATCTTTCACAAAGTAGCAAAATGCCAAGAAAAACTGAATAGTGCAGAACCAATAATGTTGATGGTGGCAGGCGGTGCATTTACATTTTTCATTAATTCCAGTCTCTCTGTTCTTGTTTCATTACATTTTCTGATTTCATTTTTTTTTTACTTAATTGCACATTTGTTCTCTATATGTCTGTCTCTGTCACACACCCTCTGATTCCATAATGCAAATCCTATTACAAATTCAGGCACTCTATATGTGCCTATTTCAGAACAGAGACACTACATCAAAAGCTGCTGTATGTGACATCTAGTTATGGTGCTGTTGAATCTAACATTGACTATTATTTTAAAGTATAGACTTTGGTTTACACTGAATTATACTGCTGTGCAAAATGTCTTGACAGATTTTACAGAATGGCCTGTGTGACATGTCAGTGTTATACGTACAGCCCAAAAAGAAAAGAGAAGTTTGTTACATACACACAGACTTTGCTTCTCCACCTCAAACAAATTGCACCAATATACCCAATAGGTTTTGGGTGCCTTAACCTCCTATTAAGTGAGACTGCCGTGACATACGCATTGCTATGTGGTTTGCTGTGCGGTCAGGACCTTTGCCAACTCTCCCAAACATATGTGCATTTCCACGTTTGGCCACAAGAGGCTGCTGTGCACATAATCATCTCTCTTGTAGAAATTTGGCTTAAAGAACATTGTATTTGAGCTGTTTTATGTAGTCGGCTGTTTGTGAATGTGTCTATTTGCACATTGTATTATATATTGTATTATACATTGTTATTATATACTGGCCAGCTTAATTTATTAGTCCTTTAAACATAACATTGTTGATCCAAAGTGTGTTACATAATACTACAAAAAAAGTACTCAGGTAGTTTGTGGCTTTCACAAAGGGGGTCAATAAATAGGCTATCTCCATAATTATACATTTTCATTTATTTGTTGATTAAATTTAGTATTATCATCTGAATCTGCAATATATCCAGTAAATAAAGAGATCAAATAAATGTAGTGGAGTAAAAAGTAAAGTATCTCACTCTGAATTGTAGGGGAGTAAAAGTATAAAGTAGCAGAAAATGGAAATACTCAAGTAAAGTAAAAGTATGCAAAAATTGCAGAGTACTTGAGTAAATATACTTAGTTACTCTCCACCACTGCAAAAAAACAACAACAAAAAACGTTTTAATCTTAAATACACACAGTGAATTGTACGGTTTTGAGGTGGTGGACCGAAAGCCAGCCGGATTGAGGTATACAGCAAGCGTGGTGGAAAAGTGAGCGGCATCAGACCAACCAGGATTTTTCCAGAGCTCAGATTTTTACTTGTGACCACAGACGAGTTACAAAAATCACAAAACTCTCACCAATGGTTAGGAGGCAGATGGACAACAAAACTGGGTAACACCTGTAGCAGATCCCAGGACTTCCGGGATTGAACTTAACACAGTCAATTCACATGTGTGTCTCTTGTTCCATCTTAGTGAGGGGGATGGTTTGAAGCTCCCTCACATGAGTACAGATCAGATATATTGAAAAGCCAATGAATACAAATGTGTGTTTCAAGTGTTTAATTTAAGTTTTCAATGGATTTACATTATCTAGTATATGGACTTTGGATGGATCTTTCTGTCTGTGAAGTAATGTAATTATCTGAACATGATCACATGGACCCAGTGAGTGAAACCAACATGTACCTTTACAGTATATGTTAGACCAGTATATTTGAGTTTTTCATAGTCATAGTTATGCAAGACTTGACCTCAGATGGAAGCATTTTATTTACATGGTGTGCTAGCGCAGTTACAAAAACACATTTTGCGAGCAGAGTTTGACTTCTAATGACTCATATCATTTGGGATTTTAATGTCATAATTACAATATAGTTCCATTCAGTAATGCACGTTATTATTTATGTAGTGCACATGATCTCAACTTATTCTTTTTCCTGTAACATATCCCTTTTAATTGCACTAAGGCATGCTACGTGGTCAGGCTTAATATTTCGCACGGCAGAAAAGGATGCCACCCTGGATCCAGTGTTGTTATGATGACGGCTGGCTGCGGAGCAACAAACCCTCCCACAAAACTCAAATCCAAAATTAATGTGTCTATAAATACACACAAAAGATCAAGTATCGAGAGGGTGGAGCTCCACGAATGCATCCTGCATGATCTATCTCCTGTTTGTTTTCCACGTTTAGGTCACATTAAAGGGGCTTTATCCTCCTGTCAAGTGTTCCATTCCTCACACAAAACGCCACATCTGTCAAGGAGAAACATGCTGAGATCACCGGCTCCTGTCTGGAGGCTCCTCGAGAGTCTATAACCAATAGAAACGAATAACAAAAACACAAAGAGAGCTCAGAGTGGAGAAACTGTTCTCAAAGTTGGAGAGGAGTAGGAGAATTGGAGCGGGGAGGTGATAAAATGTTGGGTTTCTGTTAATGGGCTTTGGGGTGGCTGTTTTCCGCTTTAAAGTAGCTTAGTGGTTCCAATTCAGCCTCTTAGTCTGACCTCACTCAGCCCAACTTTTTTCTTTCGTTTTTTCTTTCTTTCTCCTATCTCCCCTATATCTCTCCGACCAATTTATTTCCACCACAATGGCACAGCCTCGGTGCTCCACTGCATACGGTGACAGGAAGGATGTCCAAAACAGAGACCTAGTTGCCATGGTGCACTAAAAACACACTCTCCCATTTGAGACAGTTGTCTGGATCATTGCCTGCGACGTGGCTATTCTTTGGGAACAATGACACGACACAAGGGTCACTTTGTGATAAACACGGATCAAGTGGAGGAAATGCAATTGCCGAATAAACACAAGCGTAGTCAGGTTTGCAGGACACTGTGTCTCATGTCAGAGACCTCATGACTCCCCGTTGTTGGAGCCTGGAGCAGATGGAAAGTCTCCTCTTACTCTCTCTCTCCGTCTCCTTCCATGTCCTTCTGATGTTTCCATTATCCCAGCATGGTTCCGTCTTCCAGGAACGGAGCTTGGTCAGCAATTATTCAAGTAGCTTCCAGTGCTACTGTTACCGGGTCCAGTCATTCCCCTCCCCTTCAAAGAATTTAATTTTCAGAGTTTGGTAGCTCTGTTTTAGACCCCACAGCTGTAGTCTACAGTCTGCCTATAAACTCGGATGGGCCAGAGAAGATTTATGATGTTGAGAGCCGTTCGGATGGTGAGTCACACTATTCTGAGACCAATCCCACTCACAGTATTGAAAGAGAAGGTGACCTTGTTGAAACACGTTCAGTCTCCAATTTATTTCCAAGAGGAGATCCCTTGTTTTATTGGACAATATTTAACCTAAGTAACTAAGGGTTCAAGCTTATAAATCAGTTGAAGATCAAAGGAATATGTGATGTCTGCTGAGATTTCCAAATCCAAATGATTTTACATTTGGCTGTGCGTGGAAAGCTAGTGTCTGCAGATATTTTGCATATGCTGTCATTTGAATGAAGTTGTTTCCTATTAAAATAAGTTGTTTCCAATTAAATATTGTTTTTTTTTCTTATGAGGATCAGCTATGTTCCGATTCAGAGGAAAAAACCTACATTTCACTTCAAAGTTCACGATTGTAGGTTGTCAGAAGGTTTACATTATACTCAAACTGTGACTTCATGCAATAGAGACTCACTGGACGTACAGTACATATGGAAGAGTTCATGCCGGATATCATATGGGTGGAGAGCACATGCATGTGCGTCTGCACAGATGTACCTCTAGCATCCTATCTTTAGATGCCCTTGAGGGTGCTATAATAATCTCTACTTTAATGTCGTTCCCTGCTGTTGCAGTCTCCTGCAGATGGACCTTTTGCTGTGGGATTAACAGGGTCTAATGGGATGTGAAATCCAAGTCTTTGTCATTTGCAGCCAGGGCAGCTATAGCTGCATAGCTTTACTGGGTGGAGTCTGTGGGTGGAGGACAGATTTAGAGCTTCATACAATGTAATGTGTAAATGTATTTGACCTGATTTAAAGATTGAGGTAAATCAAAGGCAGGCAGGGGCGATTTGGTGTGTGACTTAAATCAATGAGTGGGTACATGGGAGCCAAAACTATATGTAAGATGTTTCTGGCAAGATTACTTGAATATAGTATGCGTTTTCAAGCACTGAGAATGCTTTGAAGTATCTGAAATCGGATGGGCAGCGGCAGCGATGTGAAACGTAATTCTTGAGGCACTGTATCTGAATTAATGTAGCATGATTTACCTATAAGCAAAATGAGGCTCATGCAGGGGGATGGGCTTCATGTGAACAGGGTCAGTGAGTTCAAGCGCATATCCTGAAGCACATGCAAATGTTTACTGTATATCATCTTCTTCTTCCAGTATATTCAGGCTAATTTGGTCTCATTTTCTCTTTCATATGTCATTATCACCATATGTCTTGTCTTTGTTCCCTTCCCCCTTTAACCTCCTGAGACTTTACTGTCTTTCAGAGGCTGTCGCAGGTTCAGTTTTAAAGCTAGAGTGAAGGTACAGATATCTTGTCAACGTAAGGAATCCATTTTTACCAACCATGTCATGCTAGCTTGTCAGGAACTAGGCTAAATAACGCTACAAAGTTAGGCAAAATTTTGGAGAGGATAAACTGGCATTTTCAAAAAGGGTTCCCTTGACCTATGACCTCAAGATCTGTGAATGAAAATGGGTTCTATGAGTACCCACGAGTCTCCGCTTTACAGACATGCCCACTTTATGATAATCACATGCAGTTTTGAGCAAGTCATCGATATTTGAATCGATTGACAGCCCTACTTAATATCATGTCATTATCAACATATCCCTCTTTTTGTTCTCTTCTCCCCTTTAATAAAAGATAAAGACTGGTGGGGCAAAAGGACAGACAGAGCCCTGCTCCTCTTTAGGGACAGATGATTATGCATAAACACTGGCTGTGCAGAGTAGTTAACCTTAGAAGAGTTCATAAAGACAAGCTGTCTTCATAAACGTAGCGGCCTCTTTAAATTGAAGCACATAAACGAGAGCATATTTGGCGTCCAGTTTGACACAGTCTTGCATTATTAAGTTACTAACCCTGCACCTCACCATGGCACTGTGCTCCTGGCTTTGCTAAAAAGCTGCTGCAGGCATCCGTCTTACCTGTGAAGCACGCGGCCTAGTTTCCGTCCAACACATCTAATGGAGATTTCAGGTCGTGCCATGATAGAGCGAGGCCGTTAACTGTTGGGGAAAAAAAAGGCACTTGTGTTTACTGTGTAACCATAGGAATGGGATGAATGTGATGAGATTTCTTCTTATTAAAACCACATGGCTCCATACTCGACACCTTCATTTTGTCTGACCCTGTGTGAGGTAAAGCTATTAATAATAAACTGATCAGACAACACTTTGGAGCTGTACGTACTTGGTATCCTCTGCAAACCCTTCTTTAAGGAATGTGTAGTCAACAGTGGACGTCATTAAGTATAATGGCTCCTAGGTAATTTGTTGTTGCCCCCACTGCATCACTTCCTTCATGTGCTTGGTAATGAGATTTTACTGTGCGCTGCGGGCAGGGGGCCCATTCTCTTTTGACCAACCAATCACAGTCACTGTGGTGCCAGCTTAGAGGCTTTTGTAATGCAGCCCAGGATGAGCATGAGAAAATGATTCCCTTCAGGAAAATATCTCTATTACACTAATGATGAATGAAGGTATCAGCAGGGCTCTGTTTGTCTCGCAAGGTGATGGAGAAAAAGGATAGAGTCCCCTAGAGTCAGGTGGGGAAATCAGAAACTAAAGACAACATGATAGAACTACACATAAGTGTATTAATGAGTTTTGTGATGTGGCGTCCATCGTCAGACATTATTTTTTCGATTTTAAGTGAAAACTACGTATCTCTAATTTTGGTCATTTTGAATTTTTCAGGAAAACCGAATGTGTAATGGCGATTTCAGACCAAATGTGCAAGAAGATATAGTCTGCATGAGGTAGGCTGCAAAATGTAAAGCAACACTCAATCTTACAAATCTGCTAATTAGTATCCTTTGAACTTCAACAGAATGTAAACAATATTAATATTAATTTAATGCAATGGTATCCTGATCTAACCTGATCCGCCAGATGTTTTTCTTACACGGAACCATCTCAGGAACCGTCATTGGAAACTGTTTGGAAAAGGTAAAACCTAAAGAAGTTGTAGTTTTGTTGCCTCAACCTAAAAAAAATGTTTTGTTTATGTTCAAAACGTAAAGTTTCATTCGGTTTTATGAGTTAGAACGTGTTGCTTTTAAATTCCGCTTTCACTTTTACAATGTAGTACGTCCCTACTGACCTAGAGGCTTATAATGACTGATAATGTACATTTAATGAGCTAATAACAGTCAAATCTGGTGACTCTGAATGTAGGAAAACTAATACATTTGAAGGAAATTCCACAAAAACACCCAAAACAATAGTTACCTCTGTATACTATAATCTTACCAAAATTGTATATACTATATATTTAAACCAAATAGTGCGTTGGTGTGTAAGTGTACAATTTAAAAGTACATCAAACACCTTTTCTATGTGTAGATGTATACAGTCTATTCTGCTGACAGTGTAGACTGCAGATGTAGCAGCTCTGAAAATACGAAACCAGTGTCCACGTTAACCTGAAGCCTTGGGTTTCACATAATAAACCATTAGGCATCTGGACAAACAGGAGAGAGGTGGTGAAAGGTGGATAGAAAGCGCAGAGAGACAGACAATATCCCCCCCACCCTCTCTACATTGATTTTCCTGCCTCTTTTCCTGTCTTCATTCCTCTATTTTCTTCATGAACCTTCTTGATTTCAGTCTGTTTTTCAATTTCCCTACCATACACACACACACACAGACTGGAGCGCACTGCTCCTGTCTTCCTTCTACGGTCTAAATCCAGCTGTTTTAGGAAACTGCTAGGGATATTTGATTCTCCGACTCTGAGCCGTTTGATCTGTATTCCCTGTTAGCTCCCGCATGCGGCTCGGAGTCCCAGTGGGCAAAGAACAACAAACGAATTAATTCCAGTGCTGTATCCCGCTGAAATAAAACACACCCGGGAGATCATACAAAATAACAACCACTGTAAAAAAAAAAAAGGATCTTGAGCAACTGTGTTTACACTGGCTACCTTTCTGTTGTTTAAGTCTTCCAGTTTGAACGCAGGATTGTAATGAAGTGTGAATCTAAATGTATTTCATCCACCATTGGATTTGCAGGATAACATTAACATTAGTAGCCTAGAGTAGTGCATCAAACTGACGGAAGTTATTAGAAAAGGAAAGCATAGTCTAGACAATACCGTTATTTCTGTATGTTGTTGTTGTACAGTTGTTATGGGAATAGTTCAACATTTCTGGAAATGTTTACTTTCTTGCCGAGAGTTAGATGAGAGGATTGCTACCACTCTCCTGTACGGTAAGCTAAATATGTGGCTGCAGGCAGATACAGCTTAGAAATAAAGCTATAAACAGCTGGAAACAGCTGGCCTGGCTGTGTCCAAAGGTAACAAAATCCAGAGTCCCAACCATGAAATAGTCTGCCACATAACCATCCATAAAATGTCCAATTATTGTTTGGTTTTTGTACGGATTACTGTAAACAAAAGAGATATAATGTGCAAATAATTGAAATTTAGATGTGCTGGTGGGTCAATTTTGCTTAAGCGTACACGGAGAGTGGTATTAATCGTCTCACCTGACACATGGCAAGAAAGCAAATAAGAGTATTTCGCTAAACAACATACTGTTCCTGTAATCTTACAATAATTACCTACTGAATGTTATTTTCACACACACACTGCTCTCTAAGAGTACGCACAGCTGCTGTTGTCAATCTTAGCATCTAAGGTGTGAATTTGAATCACACTGACCTCAAGATTGTTTAGACACGAACACATAAACAGTGAAACAGACATAAATCCTATCACCACATCATTGGTCTTTTGTCAGTGTGTCAGGCACATAGTGAAGAACATAAACTGTTTGCCACCGGTTGTGCTTCACCTCAATGTGTATGTGCATGTGTGTGAAAGTGTATGTGTGTGTGTGTGACTCCATAATGAGTTAAGCATAACGGTGGAGCCTGCATTTATTCAAGACCAGTGACGTCGTCCTCCGAGCAGAGAGAGAGGGGAGTTTTTTGGGAGACCACTTGCAAGTGGAACTCCTTTGCGAGGCTGGGCTGTAACCTGAAGCCAAACGAGAAGCGAGACAGAGAGAGAAACTGAGAGAGAGAAAGAAAAGGAGGGAGAAAGAAAAAGAGAGAGAGAGAGAGGGAGAAAT
>CAKALG010008560.1:0-12910 GCA_916700815.1 Helicolenus hilgendorfi
AAAAACACCGACACATCTCTGACCGTATGATGAAAATGCACTTCATGTTCCCAGACTGATAGTCTGTATACATGTAGCCTATATAGATAAGGTATATTTTAATAAAATACAGATGTACTGACAGAATACAGTGGAGCACAGGGACCGTTTTCATGCTGCGTGGCAGACGAACTTGTCTGTCTGTTTACCTGAGGAGCGTAGTGATCCCGCGGATCCCAGCATTCGCGTACACACTGCTAAAAGAATGAGGCCATATGTGGCCCAGACCACCTCTGAATGTGGTCTGAAAGATCCGATCTCTATGCGTCCTCAATCGGCTTGAGTGCGTTCACACCTGTACTTAGAGCTGTCCACTTGTGATCCGATCACTGAGGACGCATTAGGTCTGAACAGGACCTTATTGGAAGTGTAATGCTAAATCACTGGTGTCTTGAACCTCGTCTACATCATGTTACATGTTTACATGTTTCAGATGCGTTTTTTAAGTCCGTTTTTTTAACCTCACCTCAACCGCAGATTGATTTAGGTACATGATCTTGTATTTGGCTGTGAGCTCTGTCAGACTGCCTGGCAGTATTGAACAGCTCCAGCGTGGGCACCGACTGTTGTGATGCTGACGTTCTGCTTTCGCTGCTCGGCCTTGTAAGCAAGATATTACGGGTGAAACTTGAGACATGACAGGAGAGCTAAATATTAAGTATTAGACACAAGCACTTTCAAAGCCTGATAGGAGCTGAAGTTGTTGGTTGCTATCAAAATAATAGAGTTGTTTATTTAGTTGTTGTTTATTTTGGTTTAAATAAGGAGGTGTTCAGGTGTTTTTCCAGACAGTACAGACCTGTGGACAGGAAAAAAAACATTACCATGTTGTTAGCTTTTCAAAAAGACTTGATAAAAGAAACTTTCTATAAGATAACACACTGAGCAATGAAAAGCAGTGATGCGGAGGATAACACGGTGGTGGGCCAGGCGTGGGCCTCGTATTGTAGAATCCTTTAATGCTCCTTTTCTGGTATTAAATTGCTAAAATGGGCAATCTTTGAAGTGCTTCATATGGGACCTAAGAAGTAACTCCACTTTAAAGAGGGTAAATGTGTTCTTTTTTTTAAATAAGCAAATACAACAGTTTCAGACAGAAGAGCCCATTAGTGTCTGACACTGGAATGTTTTTCCTGGAAACTGCAGGGTCCTCTTTCAACTTCTAAAACCTGCTGTTGCTCCAGGCGGCTCCGCATCACTGCCTCCTCTCATTTTACCTCCTCTGTTTCTTTCGCTCTAGCTTTCTTTGGCCCCACACAGCTTATTTTTTCTTTCTCTGACTCTTACTTCCACTCTCATTCTTATACCTTAAACTTTAGTGTTTTTTTTCCACTTTACAATCTCTTCACTGAAGCACCTTCCTAAGAAAACACAGTGTTTGTACAACTTAGAATTGGGTTTGGTGGTGTTAGAGGATATTGGTACCTTTGTACCTGTTTTGGCCGCTTGATGGATAGGTTGAATATTGTTTCAAGTTCAAGTTCCAGGTCTTTGTTGGTCAAATGCACAGCAATTACGTTGGCAAATGAAGTTTCTTGTTCTCAGGCTCCCTCCAGCAATACTACTACAAAATGTATAAAAGACAAACCTGCAAGTAAAAATGAGAATGCAATACATAAAACCTAAAACAGTGCAGAGCTTAAACCGAAACCACATACTAGGCACTACATACTCAATATGTGTACTATCGTTCAACTTTTGTGTGAATAAACAGTAGTATATATCTTTTCGGACGCACTGAGCAGGAATTCCTGAGAGCCTTCTTGTCGGTTGAAGACGCGTAACCATGGTAACCAGTGCCAACCTCATGTGACCAAAACGATGATTTGTGAGAATCAAAATCTGAACTCATTTAAAATATATTATTACGCCTAGCAAAGTGAAATCTTATACTTACAGTTAAATTGAAGCGTTTGTTAAAAACGTTGTCGTCACTACCGCGTTAGGAATGTCACGGAGAGGAAATTTTCTCACTGGTTGATACACTTCTGACCGGTGTTACAGATTAGACCTCACTTTCAGTTTGTAGCATCCGGCTATGTATTGATAACACGCGACTGACATGCCTAAATGAACTAAATGGGTTTTATTTCTATAGAAAAAAATAATAATTTAAACGACGCCTGGGGCGATGAGCAAGTAATGTAATCAGTATGTGCCCGACCACCGTGTAACACCGGTAACACCAACTACCGCGGTCTATACCTCATTGCAATGTGGGATATTCATGACGCCGTAGTGTCCAGTGTTAGCACATTGTATTATTTCACCGGAAATAGTATGCAACTCACAAACTATTGGTTTCATACTAAGGTTTCGGACTTACTAAAAAATCTCACATACTGTTTTAGTGTACTAAATAGCATGTTAGTATGTCATTTCAGATGCAACCAACATATTTAGAATAATATAATATAAAAACTAATTCTGTGGTACAATGAGTAAACTGTAGATGTAAATATAGTAAACTGCGGTGTGTTCAGCTATAAACAGGTACTACATATAGTATAAAGGTAAAGTGTACCGGTGTGAGTAAAGTGTCAAGTGATGAGTTCAAGAGCTCAAGAGTTAAGCAGTCTTATGGCCTGTGGGATGCAGCTGTCTCTGAGCCTGATGGTGCGGTACCGTATGCCAGACGGCAGCAGGAGTTTGTGGCTGCGGTGATTGGGTTCTTTGATGATCCTATTTGCCTTCTTCCTGCACCGCTGGGTCTAGAGGTTTTCACTTTTCATTCAGACAGTTCACTCATCTGTGAACATGTGTCTGAAATCACTCCCAGTTTCCTGCACTCAAAAATTCCTACAGCAGAGCGCAAAAAAAAGTAGTTCCCGTAACACGTAAACTACTTTCTGCTAATAAAAGTGTGTCACATTTTATAGAAAATGACCATTGTGTGACCATGCGTGTCTCACCTTAGATATTATGATGTTTCATAAGTGTCCCAAATTTCAGTTTTACCGCTTACTATGGAGGGAACTATTCAGTCTCTATTACTGTATGTACAAGGGAGTAGTGAATGAGTAAATTTCCCAACATCAGTTCTTCAGGTCGTGTGCCGTTGTGTGGAGGAGTGATAATATAAAATGATACATAGGAGGGCAGCAAAGTGAAATTTGGGAAATGGCATATTAGATAGATTAACTTTGGGCAAAAGATGTGAAAGTTCAAACCCCTACACAGACAGAGATAATACAATATTCTATATGTTTTATTTTTCTTTACCATGTTGTTTCTTGGTGTTTTAAGTTTGGTCTGAGGGGCTCTATTAGATCCAAGTACTGCAGATGATGAGCACTAAATATTGGTATTAGTTTTTTAAGGAAATTAGCATAGTCGCTGCATTTTAAAGCAAAAGAGGTATAATATTTACCACATTCTAATACAGTAAATTGTGTATGTTACTTATCCATAATCACTAACTGCAAAATCCTATAAGCTATTGTGTAAATACAAATGAACAGTTTGTTTAATGTATTGATTTAGCAGCACAGTTCTCTTTTCAAGTGAGAAAAACTCAAATATAACAGAAAATGTGCAAAGAAGCATCAATATACATCACATATCTCTATCATACCCTTATTTCATTTCCCGAATATCATATTTTTAATTAGAGTGTATTTTCCTAAAAGTAGCTGGAATCAATACAAAGATGTCCGTTATAGAAAATATGTTTATCAGGAAATTATTTATTATGTGTCACTGTAATTATCTACAATAGCTAAAGACACAAACTTGTCTGTGATGGTACGATGTTAACTTTAAGTAGTGCTGGAGTGGTTGTTCCACTGATAGTGAGACCTGTCTGATGTGATGTTCAGTTTTTACGCTTTGCTCTACAGGACTTAAACCCACCTCCAGGCAAATGTCCCGAGCCCGTAGTGCTGTCTTCTTATCCTATTAATGCTCCCCAGGCCCATGATGCTTTTTGCATTTGACTGAAGTGACAAAACATTACAGAACACTCTGAGAAAAAGACATAACTGACTGCTTCATCCAAAGCACTTTTTAGTTTATTCATTGCCTCCGTGTCGTCTTATCATTTAGTACATGTCAAAGCATTTAGAGTATAAAAACGAGTAAAATTGAAAAAAGTACAAAGGGAACTGCTGTCTTGTTGAAATTAATTCAGTGTAAATAGGAGATAGAGAAAGCGGCCCTCCCAAGATACCTGATTATCCAGACAGACAAGCCCAAAGAGATTCAGTACCCCAGCAGGTAATCTGCTCTGAGTCTGACAGGTCAAATGGCCTGAATTGACGGCCCCCTTTAACAAGGCCTGTGAAGTGGCAGTGCCCTGTGTAAAATAGGATCTGTGGCCCATGAAGACATTTTACACCTAGACCTCCCACCTGTGAGTTCAGCAAGGTAGTGGTGTTGTGGAAAAAGCTGTTCCTTAGCCTGCTGGTGCGAGACTTGAGGCTCCTGTACTGCCTCCCTGATGGGATGAGGGCAAATAGTCCATGGTGGGGTGTGAAGGATCCCTAATGATTTTGCCAGCCCGTCTCAGACACCGTGTGCGGTGTAGGTCAGCCATGGCAGTGCCTTCCTGTCAGCTGTGGAGCAGCTGCTGTACCATGCAGAGCCCTATGCCGTACCTTCGACACAGAGGAATAAGCCGGCCTTAAAGGGACAGTGTGTAGGATTTGGCGGCATCTAGCGGCGTGGTTGCAGATTGCAACCAATTGAGTACTCCTCCACTCACTCCTCCCTTTCCAAGACTATGGTTATGTGAACCGCCAAGTGCAAAACTACGGTAACATCGTTCACCTCACTCAGAGGCCATCTTTACCATAATTACACTACTTTAGGAGCAATGGAAGGATGGCTTTGCACTCACGTTAACGCAGTTTCACAAGCGTGTCAGAGAACGTACGGTGGCCTTCAGATAACGTAAAAAGGCTGTCTCTAGACACAGAGCAGCATGGCTGACTCTGTGAAGAGGACCCGCTCCCTATGTAAACAACGATTCTTAGTTTCAGGTGATTAATGAAAACATAGTTCTGAATATTATATTCCATTTCTGCCAATAGATCCCCCGAAATGTTACACACTGGACAGACAGAAGCTAATTTACATTCCTCTTAAGAAGATAATTGAGATTAGTTGAGCACCACCAGCTCTGTTGACAAGCAGAGATGGGAGGAACTCATCACAGCGGGGACTAAAGCAGGCTAAGCTTGCAGGCACATCCCGGTCAGCTCTGAGACAAACTGCTGGACTGAAACGATCAGCAGTTTGCCGGTCAAGGCCAACAGCGGCAGAGCTGCTTTCAGCAACAACACTTTTCTTTTGCACTTTCTCAAAAGGATGTTTGAGGGTGTCCATCAACGCCAAGGTCGAATGTCGCCCGCCTCCCACCCTCCACCCTACATGGAGCAGCACTGCAGAGAAGGCTTTTCCTTCATCTAACATATCCTGCGGGAAAAACAACACATCGGAACAATGATTTGCCTGCTGTTACACCAATTATAAACGTGTGCCACTTTGTGCAGCAAGTGTGAATCGATTCCATCATGCTGGTGGGCTGACTGGCAGCGTCCTGACTTGGCCCCCTCACAAGCCAGGCCCAGAGGTCTAACCACACAGTGAGAATGTTAAATTATTCCGTGTGCCTTGAATGCAAACTCTGTCACTCTGGCTGTGCTGGGGGCATCAGGCTGAGAGGGGAGTCATACAGCAGTGTGTCTGGCCACCGGTGGAATCATTGAGGGGGCATCGAGTGTTCGCTTGTGAGGAAAAGTTATCCACAGCGGCCTGCACCCACGGTATCTCTGCTGAACCTGAATGACAGCCTGTGGGTTCGGAGGATTCTCCCTTCACAGGAGGTCTGCCCCCGTGTTGCTGGAGATGTGTGCTGCTCCACACTCTGAACCTGGGTGCCTGTTCCTCAGGGTGGGTGATACAAGCTACCAGGGTGATGTTACCTGTTATCTGGACTCATTGTTTTTGCATTTTATTTTTTCTTCCAAATCCAGGACTTTATATGTATGATTATTGAATCAAAATGTGTGATGATCAGATTGAAACTCTGCAAAAATCTGTGTGGAAAATCTGATTACAGAAATGCAATTTACAGCACAAACACCCCAGTACTAGTTGTGTCATGGTTCCTCTTTTTAATTACATTGAGGCACTCTGGTGCATAATCAGAAGTTTTATCTTTATTTTCCTCTTCATTTTCTATTATTATAAGCATGTCCTTAGCTGTGCTTTATTAATCTCTCGATTAGTTGTTTGGTCTATAAAATGTCAAAAATGGTAAAAAAAAATGTCGATCACTGTTTCCTTAAGCCCAAGATGACGTCCTCAAATGTTTTGTTTTGTCCACAACTCAAAGATATTCAGTTTACTGTCATAGAGGAGTAAATACACCAGAAAATATTCACATTTAAAGGTACAGAGTGTATGATTTGGTAGCATCTATTGGTGTGGTTGCAGATTGCAACCAACCAATAACCCCTCCGCTCACTCTTCCCTTTAACGTAACGTGAGCCGCCGAGTGCAAAACCGTGGTAACACCGTTCGCCTCGCTAAGAGGCCATCCTGACCATAAAAACACTACTTTAGGAGCGATGGACGTCAGGGGCCGGCTGGTGGTACCACGGTTTTGCACTCTGCGGCTCACGTTACCGCATTTCACAAGCGTGTCGGAGAACTACGGTGGCCTTCAGGTAACATAAAAACTCAAAAGGTTCTCTCTAGAGCTAGTGTTTGGTTTGTCCATTCTGGGCTACTGTAGAAACATGGCGGACTCCGTGAAGAGGACCCTCTCCCTACAGTATGTAGATATAAAGAGCTCATTCTAAGCTAACGAAAACACAACAATTCTTAGTTTCTGGTGATTATACACAAATGAAAACATAGTTATTAATATTATATTCCATTTCTGCCGATAGATCCCCTGAAATGTTACACACTGTTAATTTCAGAAGCTGGAATCAGAGAATTCTGAACTTTTGTTCTTAAAAAATAGTTGGCAATGAATCGATTAATCAATTCATTTTTGCAGCATAGGGTAAACTGCAGAGAATAGTGTCTTCTTGTGACAAGAAACAACTTTTGAATGGAAAATACAAAAACAATGAGCCTCACCTGTTCTCACCAGAATATGACAACTGAAAATCCAGCAGCAGCTCAGCTGTGTCTCCTTATCGCTGAACCCAGACTGAACTTTCTACTTTCTACAGGCATGTCCACCCACAAAGAGAGCAAATCCTGCTTGGTTTCCGAGCCATCTGGTTAACTGCAGCAGTGTGCTACTGTGTAACCAGCCTTAGATGGATGTTTCACAATCACAAAGTACCAGGATTGAAAACTATTTTTGCTTGCTGCAGTGAGATTGTTCACCATGACTCTTAATTGACAAATACTTCCTGAGCAAAGTTTTTTTTCATTAATACTTCCTATATGATGTGCCTTTTTCTTGTGTATATTTTGTATATTTTTCATAGATGTGTATCTCCTGAGCTGTCTACTTTCTGCTGTGGAGAGTGAATTTCCCAGCTGTGGGATTAATAAAGTCTAATCTAATCTAATCTAATCTTACATTACAACAGATTCATCGAAAATGAAAATAATTGTTAGTTGCAGCCCTATACAATTCCTTCTTGCCATTTATGCTATAACTCAATGCCACACATATTGAAATATGCAAATTCCTTTCAGCTACTTAATAAATGACCCGTCTTTGTATTGATGGAAATCTAAATCAGCAGACTTTGTCAATACTCAATATCACTATTCCCAAGACACGTTGAGGGACTTGACCCGTTAAATGCTGCTTCATGAGAGAAACTAAAACAAAAGCTCTTTTTATTGAGCTACTGTAAATTAATTAGACGAGCTGCATAGGGTAGAAGAAAAAGAAGGGACAAAAGCAAAGTGAAGGAACTACAAGCAACAAACAGCCTAGAGGATTTATCTGATCCGCAGTGAGAATGTGTGGACAAGATAATGAGCCTGATTATGTTGCTCGTTACTGGAGGTTTTTATTGGACTGAGGAAGAGGAGAAAGGAGTTTTGTCGTGGAAAAAAGTGCAACATAAGCTGTACGTGTATTTATTGTCTCTCTTGGCCTTGTGCTTCTTTTCTCTCTGTCTCTTTGATGTTTTGTAGCAGTCTTTAATGTCTCGGTAGGCGTCTTAAATGAGCACACTTTTCATCCTAACTGCACCAAGTTGGATCTAAACTGGCTACAAGGAACTTTGACGCGTCATGAATCATCTTTCACAGATCTGTTTCATCTCTGCGTGTCAAATCTTTACATTCATCTCGACCAAGAGGTGATGAACACGGGTCACATGCCTGTAAAAATGATCCGATGACTCATCGCTCTATGTGACATTTTCATTGATACCTTATAGTATTCATTAGCTCTATCAGTTATAAAGTAAATGCCACCATAGACAAGCATAGAGGTTGTGATTGAATTGCGTTGAGAAATCAATGTGACATTTTAGTTTGAAATGGTGGCATCTGGTCCTGTTCTTTATTTTAATGCCCACGCTCCTGTGCACCAGCCCTGTGCTCCTTTTTCACTGAGTGGCACGTCCTCCTCCTTTCTGTTCTTCTGCAGAACACTCAAATCTTTCTCCCAAAGACTTTAGCTAAGTGATTCACTCAGTATACATCATCTCCAGTTTGAACTCCTTTACATATTTCTACATACCTCTTAGACTTTTTCCCTTTCCTTTGTCTCTAACACGTGAAAATTGTATTTGAGTTCTGACCAAATGTGAAAAATGTATTTTAGTCTTGATATTTTAGTCCTTCAAGCCAACATCCTGTATCTGGCAACACCAACTCAGAATAAAGTCAGAACTCTGAGATTTCTGACTTTAATCTCAGAACTCAAATAAATGTTCATACGGCCCTTATCCTCTTCCGTTCACATAAAATAGTTTGGTGTTTGAGCTGTTTGCGTTATAAATCAAAACAGGTTATTTAGGGATAGCTGCCTCCTTTCCAGGTTGCATGTTTATGTTAAGTTTTTTTACTGCGCTACCCTAGAGCTTACACATGCATTGGTTTTATATGAATGTAAGGTATTGCTTAGGTTTTTGCTATTTTCTCAGGGTGTAACCTGCAATACAACATTTTTTTGGCCACTTGGGGGCAGTGGAAACAAGCTGTGAACACAAAGCTGACATATTATCACCTTTTAAGTTGAAATAGCAAATTTGTTAGAAAACAGTTCTCCGTTTCCACATCTAGTAGATACGGAGCCACATTAGCATTCATTTGGAGTCACGTTTGTGAGACTGTAAGTCAAATATTCACTCTTCTTCTTTTGGCTCTGTTTTTGGTCCCCACCAACTCCTGAGGGATATGTCTGACTCTTTAGTCATTAAATGCTCCACTATGTTCACCAGCTAGTTGCTAACTTTGTCTGTCTGACTTTTGGCCCGGGCAGGTAGAGTACCGTGGGTTTTTAGGGCTTGACGCTGATGATGAGAGCGGTGAGAGTGAATCACAACAGTAAAGTTGAGGGCTGTAAAACCAAATCATTGAGCAGAAAGGTGCTAAAACGCTTTATTGAGCTGCAGAGTCAGGTGATAATTTGTGGGTTCATCACTATGAATGACCCTTTATACAAATAGTTGCGTAAAACTTACATCCATTGTTGATATACATTCATTTAAACTGTGATAAAACTGTGTACTCACATTCCATTATAAAAAATGCCTTAACTAAACACAATGTGCTTTAATCTGGAAACGGTTTGAAAAAGTCTTTGAGAAACATTTTTTTAAATGGCAGACTATAATTGTTAATAATAATTTATTCAATGTTCTATTTCCCAGTATGATCGAAGTCCTACTGTCTGCCTTATAATTGCCCTCTGTGCCGAGGACATGGTTCAGCTCTGCTTTTTATAGAGGCAGAACTTTGCCCTCGGTCATAATGTCCCACTTGTCCCTCATTAGATTCTAATGGCATTTGACATTTCAATCTTCGTGAGCTGAAAAAAAATATAGATATGTATGCTGAAGTTCATGCCCTCTTAAACCTACAGTGTTCTCAACTTATTCAAGCACTTCTTCACTTTTTCCATTCCGATCTTCCTTCGGAGAGAGAGCCGGGGGGCTTGTTTATAAACAATAATTTACTGTTAATGGAGGGTGCAGGTTGAGAGGTTTTGCCTAAGGCTTTCATCTTTCAGAGAAATTTTATTGAAGAGAGCTTTTGTTGTTTTTTATATAGTTATTTGAAAGCCTATAGCATACACATTGTTTTGCAAACCACAAAAAAAACACTCTACGAGGGAAAGTAGAAAGTAGCTTCATATTAGTCAATTTATGATTGAATGAATACATACACTAAACTAAACACGAATAGTTTACTTCATATGGAAGAAAGTTTTTCCCTTTTCTATGCCTTATCTGCATCTTCAGTCTTTTATGAATTTTCCAAACACTCCGCTGTGCCTAGAAATAGTGTGCATGCGTGAGCATCGTGGCTGTGTAAGTCAGGAATGATTGTGACCTCTAGTCAGTGCTGCTGGATGCAGGCGTTTAGCCTCCAGGCATTCATCAGGACTTCTGCAAGCAGGATTCAGTTACAGTCACGCTCTGCTGAGGATAAGCACAAACGACACGAGCACAGGACGTAACCTTGTTAAGTTCTGAAAACAGGAGCAGGCACTCAGAAATTCATTAACATATCATTGTCCTGTTTCCAGCAATAAAGCTAATGTGACGGAACCAGACAGGAAATTCTAATTACGTTGCATTACAGTACAGCGTGACTTTATGGGGTGAACAGTATGTCTAATTTCTGTTCTTGCACATGCACAGGTTTCACATTACAGCTCATGCCATTAAAGCCCCCCTTCAGTGTATTTTGGCAATTTCTACATTTACATATTTATTTGAGTCATTTCCTGACTTAATTGATTAGCCACACTGTTCGCAAATTTTTTTTTTGACAAATAACTTAATTTTGTGCTCATATTTCAGAAAAGGTTTTTGCTAAAATGGGAATATGACATCTATAGTAGAAGCTGCAGGTCATGCGTCATCCTCCAAGCTTGCGCAGGCGCACCCATGCTTGTTTAAATCTGTTTGTCTTTCTAGTTAGTGAGCTAGTTAGGTGTAGTTAGCTTGCCCAACTCGTTGCATCAGCTAACAGAGGGTTTTCATTTTATATTTTAGTTTCCTCCACCTTAGTTTAGTGTGTTTATTTTTTACCATGGCATTTGTGTGTGCGGTGAATGGGTGCAGTCAACACAGTGGACTAAACAAAATCCCACCGGCAGAATTAACACAACACACTTATTGTCTCTCTCACTCACTCTCTTCTTTACCGTCTCCTGCTGGAGATAACGGAAAGCCGCCAATAATGGTCTGCGGGCCTCTAACAGGTCGATGGGGAGCGCACAACTTTCAACCCGAAAGAAAACAAGTGAAAAGTCTTGTTAGAAAAATAAAGGAATCACATTGCAGCCCAGCACAGTGATGGTGCTGGGAGCTGAGGCAAGAGCGGCCGGTGCTGGTGGACAGTGCACCTCCAAAACATCCCGAAACTGCATTTCAAACGGCGGACCTCGCTAGATCACCTAGTCCGAAAGCTTGGTCCAAGTTTTGTGAGCCGGACGCATCACGCTGGACAGGCTCATTTGCATCACGGACTGTTCCCACCTTTTCATTTTGAAAGAGCAAAGGCCAATGAGGAAACTACAACACACAGCCGACCAATAGTGTAACTTCATCACTCAGTCAGTCACTCAGTGACAGACTTTTGCGTTTGTAGGGCTGGCCCTCTGCGGTCCAGCCAAAATATTCTAAATTACATTAGTTATATTTTGTCAAACTACAGATACAGTTTGAGACATGGTCATGGTGAACAAAACACTAGAAGATGTCATTGAGTTGAGGAAAGGGCTTACACAAGTTTGAGGGAGGGGGATGGGTTAAATTTAGTACTGTACTGGCGATAGACCTGCTCCTCTTGCAGTACAAACAATGTCCTGCCCGCTGCTGCTGCTGCAACCTTTACTTTCTAACTAATAAAATGCATTATTCCTGCCAAAGACACACCCACATGCACGCGCACACAAGACAATGTTACTCTACTGTAACTTGAAGGACATGTTCATAGAGAGAAACAGAAAGAGTTAGATAAAAGTCAGCGCAGAAGTTTGAGATTAGTGAGTGGATCTTTGCTCGCGGCATGCTGGACATTGCACTGACGTTGGGATGACCTTCCGTCAAATGTTTTCTGCCTGTTTTCTCTGCAGCCCCTGCAGACAAACCTAATTTTGTCCTTTCAGCCAGCTGCACCAGTGTGTCATCTGTGGGAGGAAGAGAGTGAACTAAAATAACTGAAAAGGGCATATCAAACAAACAGATAGTGGTTTCTCAGAGGAGGAAGTTGTTGAAACAAGATCAGTCGTTTGTCGAAGATGAAATAGAAAAAAAGGGCACTGTATTCTTGTATGTGTTGGATGAGCTTCCCAAATGAGATGTGTGGTTAGTTCTGAGATGATCACAGATGTGTGTGTTATCTCTAAAGCCTCTGTGTCAAGATACAAACACTTAAAGGTACCCTTTTTGACCACTGGTGGTGCTGTAGAACTGTGTTTTGATGCATGTCCTGTATTGCTTGTAACCGATGTTCTGCTAAAACCACAAGAGCACATGTCTGCCGACTGCAGAAGTTATAACAGTGGATATGTACCAGTAAAAGAGGAGACTAAGACCACAAGCCAGTGTTAACAACACAGCTTTTAAAGGGACACTGTGTAGGATTTGGTTCCATCTAGTGGTGTGGTTGCAGACTGCAAGCAACAGAGTACCCCTCCGCTCACTCTTCCCTTTCCAAGACTGCGATAACGCGACCCGCCGAGTGCAAAACCGTGGTAACGCCGTTC
>CAKALG010008564.1:0-11351 GCA_916700815.1 Helicolenus hilgendorfi
ATCTGCAGTAGGCAGAAGGTTTTTGGCATCATTGGGCAAAAAATTCCATAATAACCTTTCAGCATATTGTAATTCAAGTGTTCTGAGAGAAAACTAGACTTCTGCACCTCCTCATATAGCTCTGTTTAAGGCTTTAAAGGTCCCAGGTTCATACTTGTATTTTGTGTTTGTAATAGAACATGTTTACATGCTGTAATGTTAAAAAAAAACTTTATTTTCTTCATACTGTCAGCCTGAATATGGCTCTAATATGGGTCTAAATATTGTATATTTGTGACATCACTAATGGGCAGAAATCTTGACGGCTTGTTTCAAATGCAGAGTTTCTGAATACGTGCTGTGTGTAGTTCCCTGTGGATGGAGTGTTTCGATACTTTCACAGTATTTATATAGGACTTAAGCCTGCTTTATAATAAAAAAGCATGAAAATCTCACTGTTTTATAATATGGGACCTTTAACAAATCTAGCCCGTGACGGGAGACTTTGACCACTCACACTTGATTTCAGAGAGAGAGCGTTCCTGTTGGCTGTGTTCTGGCTGGTGGGCGGTGCTTCTCATTTTACAGCTAAACAGTACAAGATGTTTCTGAAAACATTTGAGCAGAGAAACAGGTATTACAGTAACAGAATATTGATTCATATTTGATCAGCGCTGCTCCATTAGGAGCACCGGAGGACACCGGAGGACAGCAGAGGACACCGGAGGACACAGACGCACATGTTTTTTTTTCAGATTACCTGTCTCATGTACTACTGTCAGGATATAGTGACCGTTTTATACAAATCCCTTTTTTAATCATATTTGCTCCAATTCTACCCACTGCTGCTTTAATACAGATGAAAACATTCAATGACGATAAGACAAGGTGGCTGACGTCACTTGTGTGCACTGCAAATGTTGGCATAGAGGATCACACAGATAAAACCTGCAGGACATCTTAATTGTGGTTGCAAGTCAGGCGTGTCCTGCTGCTGTCATATGGAGGAATGAATGAACTGAAGTAATGAATGAATATGTTAAAATACATTGAGAAAATAAAAGATAGATAAAATTCACCAATAGGAATATGTCTTCTATAAGGATTTATTTTTGCTCAGGAGCTGCTTTCATCAGGACTTTCCTTATTTTTTATAGGACATGTAGTATATAATGAAAAAGAAAAATGCTTAAAGCTGAAGTAGGCAGGTTGGAGTAAATATTACTAAAAAAAGTTATTCCGAGATCAGCTTTTATCCGTTCTTACCTTTATCCTTGTTGCTCACGCACACACACCACACACCACACTTTCCCTTATCTTTCCCGTATTAATCTTCTGAGACATCCCCTCATACAGTGAGTCACAGAGGACCCCCGACTCACATGTGGCATAATGAAGATATGTGTGTGAGAGTGTTTTCTCACATGTCTATCCTTATGAGGATCAAATGTCCTCACAGGGACAGCGAGGAATGAGAAAAATCCTCCAAAGTGAGAGCGGGTTTAATAACGTAGGTTATTATACAGGTTTGTTTCGGAGAGGGGATTTAGATTATGCGCTGGGAGACATTAGCTTAGTTTGGCATATAACACGTTATATATCTGGTTTGTTTAATCCATGCAAAAACCAAAGAAGAAAAAAACTTGTGGCTTTATGGGGAGTTTTACGTATTGATCTTGCCCTCTAAAGGCCTTTACACACAGGTGGCATGACAAACAAACAACATGAAAATGCGAAATACTTGCCTGCGAATATTATATGTCTACAAAATGCAATGTTGATATCAGTTTGAAGAAATACCAAGCACCGCCCACCAGCCGGAGCACACTTTTCTCAATTTTCTCCATGTTTTCAGAAATAAAATGTTCGATAAATCAGGTTATGAATGATATATGAGCATCCCTTCCATTAAAAACCTTCAGAATATAGATAGGAATGATACTGGAATATTTGGTGCACGTAAGTGCTACTGAAGTGGAGATTTCTGGCTCAGAGTCTGAGAAAAAAACTCATTTTGAGAAAATGGCCTTTGAAGATATGTAATTTTGCAAGACACTACAGGGGAATAGGGTAAAAAAAATCTTTAACGAATCGATAGCACCAAGAAAATTCACAAGTTGGTTTACATATAAATACATTAAGACAATTATCTTTTGCGTTACAAGTTTTCTGAAATGTTATGTTTAAATGCAAATGAGGCATCATAATGCTAACTTTTGACGAATCTACAGACACAAATATACAAAGCGTAGTAAAATAAACACCTAAATGTGTATTTTGGATCAGTTAAAGAAGTCATTAATAGTAGATTACTGGAGAGACCATGGACCGGATATAAACAGATGAAGGTCAGTATAGGGCGTAGAGGGAGTCCGATTGAACAGTTGAAGGTGCTGGATAACTACTGGGAAAGAGTACTGGTGAGTAATGGCTGGCAACTGGTGAACACCATGGTTACAGGAAAAGACTAGCAAGAGATAAAGATATTAAGATAATCATCTGGGACCCAGAGGGCTTCATTGGCTTGTAGTCCAATCAGGCCTCTTTCTATGGTTGTTTGTCTTTGGTCTTTTTGTCAATATATCTAATACCAAAGTGGTTCCCAGCATCTTGCTATCAGCTCTGATCACATGGTGGGAGAATTTATTTATTTAGCTTTTATTTCTCTGGTCATTTTGATCTATTTCCGGATTTGATCTGTTTTAGTTATATTATCCATTTATCATGTGTCAAGTTATTTATTGACTAACGTATTTGACCTTTTATCCATCCATCCATCCATCCATCATTTATTCATAAATTCATTCATTTTCAAATAAGTCAGTATTGGTCCTCCATACAGTAGGATATTTGACCAAAGTGGGACAAATCAACAACACACTGTCTCTAGTATGGCCATTTTCATGTAAAAAAGAAGAAGAAGAATTTATTCACTATGCATATGGCACTAAGCCTCTTGTGTCAACCCCACATTTAGAATAATGAGAAGCACTAGGAGACAACGAAGAAGACGCGACAATGACGGCGAACACACTCATTCTTGTGTGTGTGGAATCAGATCAGAATGTCACATTAGCATCAACTGAAAGGCTCTTCTCATAGACATCCAGCGTTCAATCAATCCTCCAATCAATGTCTGTTGAAACAAATGAATCATCACATCAGCGGTGGACAACGTTGACTTCGAGATAAGCTTATCTGGGTTTTAAGAACGGGTCGATACCTGGCTCACATATCACTCAAACCCAGATCACATCGTTCCTAAGCAGGAATTGATTCCACGCCTATATATAGACTGCAGCGACTACTTTACAACTAGTGTATCCGATGAAAACGTGAAAAAACAAAATATATTTTTATATCACTGATTTCAGGCGGGGGTGCAGTGGTTAGCATTGTCGCCTCACAGCAAGAGGGTCACAGGTTTTAATCCGGCTTGGGGTCCTTCTGTGTGGAGTTTGCATGTTCTCCCCGTGTTAATGTGGGTTTACTCCGGGTTCTCAGGTTTCCTCCCACAGTCCAAAGACATGCCGGTTAGGTTCATTGTTGACTCTAAATTGCCCGTAGGTGTGAATGTGAGTTTGAATGGTTGTCTGTCTCTATGTGTCAGCCCTGTGATAGTCTGGTGACTTGTCCAGGGTGTATCTAGCCTTCGCCCAATGCCGCGAGCCCGAATGGGATAAGCGGTTACAGATAATGGATGGACGATTTCTTTTGCCGTAGAAGTCTGAAATGTTTGTAAAAAGCACTCGCGTCCAATGTTTTATTTTGAAAGTTTTCAAAGGAAGCCTTATTTCATATTCTGGCTAGCTTGCCACTAGGATGGTGGGAATCCAGTCTTCCAAGTTAATCAGCCTGCTATTACCAGTGAACAGCAGCTCACAGCATGAGGCAAAAAAGAGAGGAGTGCCTATGGGATCTATTCCGTTTCCACTTCACCTTTTTTTATCATTTCTTCTTTCTTTCTTTCTCCCTCTACTCTGTGCGACTTTTATTCCGAGATCAGCTTTTATCCGTTCTTACCTTTATCCTTGCTGCTCACACACACACACCACACTTTCCCTTATCTTTCCTGTATTAATCTTCTGTGACATCCCCTCATACAGTGAGTCACAGGGGACCCCCGACTCACATGTGGCATAATGAAGATATGTGTGTGAGAGTGGTTTCTTACATGTCTATCCTTATGAGGACCAAATGTCCTCACAGAGACAGCGAGGAATGAGAAAAAATCCTCCAAAGTGAGAGTGGGTTTAATAACGTAGGCTATTATACAGGTTTGTTTCGGGGAGGGGATTTAGATTATGCGCTGGGAGACATTAGCTTAGTTTGGCATATAACACGTTATATATCTGGTTTGTTTAATCCATGCAAAAACCAAAGAAGAAAAAAACTTGTGGCTTTATGGGGAGTTTTACGAGATACAACATGTTAATTAGCGAGCTTTATTTCATATAGCGTTTTAGGTACTCAAAGGCACTTTACATGGTAAAAACAGCAACAGAAACAGAAAAGGCAATAACCATTAAAGACAATCAAATGACATTAAAACAGTATAAATACAATTAGATAAAATTTACAGCATGGCGAATAAACAACGCGAAAATGCGAAATACTCACCTGCGAATATTATATGTCCAGGGCTTTTATTGTGAAAGCTACGGACGCAACTCAACCGTTCCGCACAACGTGATTGGTTGAATTCTTTATTTGCGGTGCAAAAGCTCAGAAAATCAACCTCGTTCTGAAAAAAATTTACGGCACTTTTTTTCCGCGTAATATTCGCATTCTGTGTGAAAGTATTCATGACAAAAAGCACAGTATATTGACGTACAAATTAATTGCATGCAAAAAACACCCCGGCACGTAAAGGCCTTGAAGATAGGGTTGGCAAAGATTTTAGATTTTAGATTTTTTTATCAGTCGAAATTCTCAAATACATCCCGACAGCAATCATTAAAAATCAAATGCTCTGACAGAAAAAAAAGGGAAAAAAATCTGGTATCTGCAGGACTGTAATAAACCCTTCCAATAATTTCATTCGGCCTGAATGTGATGATTGGATTAACTACCTGTCTACCTGCCTGCGCGCACTCTCCCCGTACACTCATTGCACGTCACCGGAGTTTTCCACAAGCTGCTATAGCTTAACAGCTGTGACTTCTAACAATAGCCATGTTAATTGTTGTTTACATTCGTAATGATGATTTTGGGGTTAGTGGCTTTGACGGGAGAAGGGAACAGGAGGGGTCGGTGTTGCCAACTTGGTGACTTTCTCGCTAGATTTAAGGACTTTTGGAGTTAGTGCTTCTATAGCTACTTTCATTAGAAAAGAGTTGGCAACACTGGGTTTATTCTTTTAACATTACTGGTCTCAGAACGCATAATGGTTTACAAAATCCATTTTGAGAAATATGGAGAAGTAACTTACTGAAGTATATAAGGCAGCTTGAAGTAAAGTGGGTTCTCCTAAAAGTACTGAATACAATGAATGAATGATATTTAACAGTACAGAATCATCAAGGTTGTACTTTAGCTTTCAGGTGCAGGACTCAGGACTAAATGTATTCAATGCATGGACGGTCCTCACAAGTACAGAAATACAAACGCGTGTGTGTGTGTTTGTGTGTGCGTGTGCGTGTCGCTGCAGGGAGGGATGGCAGGAATATTGATTCCACTGTCTTCATTAGCATGTACCTGTGGGGCTGATGTCTCTATGGGGTTCTGGCTAGACAACCTAACACTCTGCTCCTGTCCCTGTGGTGAAAGGCTGGCTTGCCACTCCCCTCCTGCGCCGCCTGACACTTTGGACTGAGAGGGAGACCAAAATAGAAGCAGTAAAGACAGAACCGGAGACCAAACAGGAACACAGTTCTGGCATCTATGGCAACCGTGCCGGAGGAAGAAATAAAGCCTAAACTAAAACGTCTGTAGCTGTTCACACGTTTTATTTTATCGCTCCGTAATTCATTGCACTCCCATTACTCGTGATGTTAACATCAAATTTTTCCTCACCCAGTTTGATGCGTTGTCCTCAGCTCAGCTTTTTTTTCGTTTGATGGATTGAACATTACTGAAACACCTCAATTAAAAAGAAGCAAAAACAAAACAATCACATTAAATGAGAGGATTCTTTTATCCATCCATTGGCTTTTTTCTCAAGACAACACTTTTATTCAATTTGCACGTCTTAAATTAGGGTCCAGAAATTGAAATCACAACAAAAAAAAAAAGTTTATTCTCATTTGCTTTAACATTGGTAGCAAACATTTTGTTCCCCCATATAGAAATATTTCTGCATGCTATTTATTTTCTGTAATTTTCTGTTTATGTTATGCGGACAGTTTCGTGATGCCAGAACATCCATGTAATGATGTGTCTATAGGAGCCTGTGAGTATGTTCATTAAATCTCTGTTGAACTGCTGTGCCTAAAATATACCTGCTGTATATAAATGAGCCGATGATCTGCAGTTCGCTTCTCTTTCCTTATACCTTTTTTGCCTTTTTCAGATTTTAGGCATGTTATATAGCAGTGTGGCTCTAGGGATGGAAATGCCGGTCTGTTGGTCAGTTCAATATCTTTACAACTATTGGATGGCCGCTCTACCTCCTGAGCAAAAACTGCCCCAAAAACATGCAAAACGAATAGCGTTCCCATCAGTTCTCGGGTGTTTAGAGCAAATTGGCAAATTTCAGCATGTTAACACGCTAAACGGTTGGTTGACATTATACCTGCTAATCATTAGTGTGTTAACATTGTCGTTGTGAGCACGTCGAATGAGTATCATTCTGAGATGAGCTTGAAGCATTTAGCTCAAAGCACCACAGCGCCTCACAGAGCTGTTGGCGTGGCTGTAGAATCTTAGGCTACTGTTGAATAGTGAAAAAAAAAAAGACTCCTATGTCGTTTTGAGGTCAAGAAAAGATGTGAAGGAGAATTCATGAAGACGTAGGAAAGGACAACCACGATGCTAAAAGAATCCTACTGCACTTACACACACTACACACAATTGTTGACGTGGGTCTGCCGTGGCCATGCCAAGGAATTGTGAGATGACATTATCTCCTTTCCTTTCATAAAAGATAAGATAAGATAAGATCAGATAAGATAAGATAAGGTAAGATATTCCTTTATTAGTCCCACATTCGGGAAATTTGCAATGTACAGCAGCAAAGTGGATAGTGCAAAAAACAAGATGCATCGACTAACACAGTAAAAAAAGAGCTAAACAAAGTTAGAAACAAAATATGAACCATTTAAATAGAAGGAAGTATAAAAATAGGAGCAGTACATACAGTATTGACAATAAACAGACTATTAAAAAAAATTGCACAAGTGGAAAAAATTATATTACACATTGAGAATGAAATGAAATTCCACCTGAAAATATTGCACTGTATGAATGAATTACACCTGAGTAGTAATGATATTGCAAAGTCAATATAAAGTTTAGTGCACTTATTGTCATTTTTTGATGTGTAAGAAAAAAAAGATTTAAGAGTTTTCGACCAGCTGTTATCATGGCTGCCACTTACTTCCGGGTCATTTCACTCAAAAAAGAGCCTAACACCTCTTCCTAACATACAGCGACTGAGCGAACTCTGGCGAACGGAGCGCGAAAAATTGTCCAGATATACTACAATCAATATCACTCTCTCTTTTAATCAATATCACGCTCTCTATGTAATAAACTGTCAGTTCCCGTCATCGCCGATTTTGACCAAAATAGGTTGGAGGTGTGCGAAACTTCACATTTGTCACTGTTATATCAAACATTAAAAGAGACAATCTTTTAAATAACGTGTTTATATACTAATGTTCAAGTAAATTTTTGCGCTGAATAGCAGAAGAAAGAAAATAAAACAAAAATATTGAGTGGTTCTCTGTAGAAAAAGGACAATAAAATATGACAGCCCTGGTAAGGTAAAAGTTAAAATTAATTGTTTACTCTGTTCATTAGTTAAATTCACCTGCTGGAAATCAGCCCCTAATTAAAGCTACAATGACAAATAGCTGAGAACTATTGAGGTGGATACAGTAGTGGAACAAATATAAGTAAGTAAGTGAATAAATATTATTATTAATAAGTATTCTACTCATGTCTGCACAATTGCAGACTCCCTTTTTAAGAGACTGTTTTCTTGACTGAAGGTAAATAATGATGGAGGCAGGGTTATAAATGCAGGCATTATGCATTTTGACATTTCATATTGATAAATAGGAAATATTATTTCCACTGTATTAGCATCCCGAGTGATTAAAACATAGGGTACGTGACATTTCAATTTTCTTGTTTCTAATCTAACTCGAAAGGTCAGACGAGGAGACCGTAAACTTAATTTGAGACTGACAGCCCTTTCATAAATGAGGAGCGCACGCCGCCAGATCTGGATGACAGTAATTATGCCTTATGAAGTAAAAGTCACTTTTGCAATCATCTAATTTGTCCTGAAATTAATACCTGTGATAATTAATATCTGTTTGCTTCTCCCACTCTTACTAGAAGACTTGCTATGTTATTAGGTAGATATAGCCTGGGAGAAAATAAACACGCGATGCCAAGAAATGGGAGAGTGTAAAAGGAAAAATCTAAGATGCATTGACATATTTAATGTAGTGTTTGAACTTCATGTGTAACCTAATAAACCTAATTTAAAAGATCTGAGCGGCAAAGTGATAGGCTGCAGGTCGGGCCGGTACTCATCGGTACCGGCACTTCTACATTTTACTCTTTGGCGCACCAAGACTTTTTGTTGCACACTGGCACTTCTCCCAAGCGGCCGGTACTCTTTTCTGCCCTCTCCATATCAGGTTCTGTGGGAGATTCATAACGGCGCGGGGCCAGCATATTTGCGCCGCGCCTCATAAGTCGTATGAACATAAAGCATAGAGCATCTGGACGACTTGACGCACGGCACGTGGTAGGGGGAGTGAGAACCAGAACGAGGGTGCTGTAAATTATCGATACAATGTTCAGGTCCTTTTTGTAAAATAATTATCGAACTGTTCGTTACAACGTTTTTTTTTATTTGTGAACAATATAATTAATTAAACATTTTTTAACGTTTCCTGAATCTATTCATTTAGAACAAACATTTCCAGAATAATTAAAGCAGCAGTGGGTAGAACTGAAGCAAACATGATTAAAAAAAGATTTTCTAAATCCTGAAAACAGAGCCATGATGAGGTGCAGAGGTCTAGTTTTCTCTCAGAACACTTGAATTATAATATGCTGAAAGGTTATTATGGAATTTTTGCCAAAAACATTCTGCCTACTGACGCTTTAAATGTTAAGACGAAAGCTGTGATACGTGTAAATAATAAAATAATCATTTAACCAGTAATAATAATGGTTCAAAATGACGTAAAATTGCATAGTTCTAAGTCAAAAAATTGAGGGGGAGGAGCCCAAAACCCAATATCTCCTAGTAACGTTTATTCACTGTAGAAATTCAGAATGTGTCTCTTTATGTTGCTGCATAATATGTTGGAGCACTGCTACTAAAACATGAATGATACCCTAGTATCGGCTACGAATAACACAGGAAAGCACTTTAACTATTAACACTCTACACACCACCTTAACCCTATAGGAGAGGCCTACTATAGAAGATGCATAACCCAAGTATGATAATAATAGCAATAAAACCACAGCTGATTATGACTGACACAGTATAACATGCTTAAAGAGATAATGAATAAATAGGAATAAGTCGCAAGAGATTGATGATACCGGCCGATACACACGCCAACATGTGAATAAGAGGAGTACTGGCACTTGTGTTTTTTTCAGCACTGCTTCCACTGTCCTGGAGCCTGGTGGCAGTTAGGTGGAGCCTCCGGATCGCAAGCATCTGGCTTACATTGTAAATGTCGCCTTGTACTCACGCAGAGGTTGTGCAGAATGGCAGAAACAACACAGAGACAGAAGGCACACCATTTGGTCTCACCTCCAAGGCCTTGACGAGAACAATCGTGCCATAATGCTGCAATGCTCGAACAACAGTGTCGGGGACAGATCTTGGCTTAGCTCATCCATTCCTCCTCTTGAGGACAGAAACTGTCAATATGCATCATGAACAACAGTATTCATTGAGGCAAAAAGTGGGAAACTTACATAACCCCTTACACCTTCTCCACAAGTCCATAGTGGCATGTACCCCATATGCCTGACCAGCCTCTTGGTGATCTTGTGAACCACAGTGGGGGTTGCGTAAGTCCTCGGATGTTAGGTTGTGTGACAGCTCGCCTTTAAACAACCGGCAGCACCTCCAGCTGATGTGCTCTGCCACGGCGGTTGATGTGGTCCAGGGGTTGAGTCAGGTTGTTTATCGCCATTCGGAGCAGTCAGAAATCTGCTTAAAAGGTCACGCTCCGCTGTAAATACACGGCAGAGAGATGTTTGGTTTGCTCTGGCTTTGGCGAAAAGTCAAATGTTATTTGACATTTAGTAATTGCTGAAAACTGTGGACTCATAAGAAATAATTTTCTTGGGTCTGGAGTGGACTTCGTGGTCAGGGTCTTTTTAAAGGAATAGTTAGATATTTTGAGAATTACGCTTGTTTGCTTTCTTTCAGAGAGGTGGATGAGAACATCAATATCACTCTAATGTTTGTGCGCTAAATACAGCCCAAGCGTCAGGAAATTGTTTTGGCATCATACATTTCTGCAAACCACAGATACTGTACATTGAATGTCTACGCTTTCGCTTTCGGTTAGAACAGGGGTCAGCAACCTGCGGCTCTGGAGCCACATGCGGCTCTTTAGCCCCTCTCCAGTGGCTCCCTGTGGATTTTTCAAAGGAATTCGTGAAAATAAATAACTGTTTTCTTTGTTTACATTTTTATTTGTATCTATCATTGTTGTAGGTCTATGGTACGACGGTACGACGGAGTACTAGGGCCACATTGAGGAAAAAAAATAAATCTGAGATTTAGAGAATAAAGTCATAATATTACGAGAATCAAGTCGGAATGACTTTATTGTAATACTACGACATTTTTTCTCGTAAAGTTATGACGTTATTCTCGTAACATTACGACTATTTTCTCGTAATATTATGAATTTGGTATTAGTTGAATTATGGTATAATAACAACTTCAACAAGCGAGAAAGTCCCCTCCAGGACACCGCTGTTCGTGGCCCATGGTGAAACCAAAAGTTCACTTGTTATGTAATGATGTTAAGCTTGTCACGCTTGTTATGTAATATTACGTTAAAAAAAAGTCTGCTAAGGGTGGTTTTGTTATAGTTTTTATGCTCATATGATGGTAAAGGTTAGGGTAGAGTAAGGGGCTTGGGAATGCATTATGTCAATGAGTGTCCTCACAAAGATAGGGGTGTATATGTAGTACAGGTGTGTGTGTGTGT
>CAKALG010008565.1:0-11036 GCA_916700815.1 Helicolenus hilgendorfi
CAAGCTGCAGACCCCGCTGCTGAAGCCTGCGCTGAGGCAGGAAAAGCCAACACTAAGATCAGATCTAAATCATGTTCATGGAGAGACCTTCGTCTGATCAGCTAACATTACTGCCAAGCAGGTGAAATATAGAGTGATATTGTGGTTTTAGCTGACGTGTGTCGCCTCACTGTTTTGAGCGATGCTCGTTCAGGTATATTTAGAGCGAGCAAGGGCGAGCCCGACGCTGACTTGCGTTGATTTCACGGCCACAGGTGTCGCTGTTAAGAAGCATTTCTGAAAGTTACAAATAGTCCCTTTAAAGCCCATTGACTACCCACAGGTGATTTCCATTTAACTCATTAAACGGCTGCACCAATGACAGTTTCTGTGTGCCATATTAATGGAGTGTAAAAAAAGCCACATTAAATCTACTTCATTAAGTGTTGTAAATCAATAAAACATGGAAACTTCCAAGGAGAGTGATTCCCTTTTATAAGCACCGTATGCTATTCACCTGCTGTGTGTCTAATGTCTTATAAAAGTCTGGATGACCAAAACGTCCTGATCTGATTAAGATGGATGACCTGTTAAAAGCTGTAGAAATCTAAATAAATGGAGGCAGATGTGAGATATCTTTAGTTGCTGCTTTTAAACTGAAAAAGAAGAGAAGAAAAGCCGAGAGGTGCCGTTGCATCCGGGCTGAGTGACTCTCCAGTGGACAGAGGTCAGCCTGCTCTGGTGACCGCTGCTATTGACGACTAAAGGACATGTGAGAGAAAAGTGCAACCAGCCTTGAATCCCATGCTGATGCACTCAGGTCGGTATTTGTAGATGTAAGACGGGGAGAAAGAGAAACGACACGGCGGCGACTCGTACTCGTGGCCTTGCAGTACGACTCATCGGGCCTTTCAAACGCGCCTTTTCAGTTTCCTTTTACTGACAACAAACAGCATTAAACCAGCCTGACGGTTCTTCAACGCTCACAGGTCTTTCTTCTCAAGGCATCAATTTCAATAACGGCTGATTGTAAAAAAATGCTGCTATTAGTCCATCAGGAAAGACAAAGACAGAGACATGAAAGCAGCTGAGGATTCATAGAGAAGAGAGACAGATGTAGAGAAACAGGAGACGCATGGACGAGAGAGGAATAAAGGACGATTAGAAGATCAGCAAGGGGATGAAGGTAAGAAAAGAAAAGATAGTATGCAAAGAAGTCTATAAAGAGACAGAAGAAGCTGGGAAAGGAAAATAGACAGGAAGCAAAGACAGGAGTGAAAGGTTAAAAAATAATGAAAGAAAGAAAAAAAAAAGATAGCAAAAGAGAAAGAAAGAAAGATAAGAAAGAACACTTCATAATTACCATCATTTATAAATGGTAAATTGATAGTTATTTAAACTTAGTTAATAGTTATTTTTTTGTTTACAAATAATGAAATGATAATTAATAATCGTATCTCTGTACGGCCAAAGCGAGAGCTGTGTTCGGGTTCTCGGCAATAAGTCAGACTTGTTTCAGGTGGGGGTTGGCCTCCGCCAGGGCTGCGCTAACACTATTTATGGTTAATAATTAGTTTGTAAACCATCTATAAACATTATTTAAATAGATAGTTAACACTTGTCAATGGTTAATAATTGTTTTCTGGTCCATCTATCTATGTAATGTTTATAGATGTTTTACAAACGAAAGCTAGAAAGGGAGGATGAAGGACAAAGGAGGAATAGGAAAAGGATTGAGAAACAGACAGAGACCAAAAATGTAGATAAACAGAAGAGATAAAGTAAGGGAAGAAAGGATTAATGTAAAAAGAAAGGACTGAAGGTAGAGAGCAATTTAAGAAGAATATAACGGGGAAGAAAAGAAAGAGAAGAGGATAGTAAGGAGAAAACAGGAGAATGAAGATGAGGGGAAAAGCAACGATGGAAAGAGTAATGGAAGCTCCAGCCTGTTTACAACCAAAATATTCCTTTAGAAGAAGAGCGTCGACGCTGTAAAGGGCTAATGTACGCATTGTTGCACCAAGGACATCCATTCCTCCACATCCTCCCTTCAACAAAACAACCGTCACTACTGAACATCTTCCATATTGTTGAGCAGAGACAATAACACAGGCTAACTGTCAATACCGGGATGGCAGAGATGCCTTGAAAAATAGCTGCTGTTCATAACTGCATTGCAACAAGAAGATAACAAAACTTTTTTACAAAAAAAGGCATCAATTAAATGTTGAGGGTTAGTTATCTGCATGGCGAAGAAGTGAACTGAGTGCGTAAGTAGGACAGGTATAGCAAGACACTTTCCTGTCACTCACAGATTCATGAAAACAGGACCATATTCTCACGGCCTTTCTCCGTCATGTTTACCTTATTTCTGGTGTTTGACTTGTTTATCCTGTTTCTAGTCTTGATTGTGTTTCTTATTGACTGCATTGCTTACACAACCAGCTAAAAGAATAATAACAGCACTCTAGAAGAGCAGAGAGGGTATTTACAGTCTATATCCTCAGACTGTGGTTGCAGCCCATTTAGGTCTGTCAAAGTTAACGCAATAATAACGTGTTAACGCAAATTCGTTTTAACGCCACTAATTTCTTTAACCCAATCTTCCGGAGGTTGTAGAGGGTTCAGTTTCAAAGCAGAGTGAAGATACTGGCATCATATGTAACGAGAAAACCTAAGGATCCATTGATACCAACTAAGTCATAGTAGCTCATCACGAAGGAGGTTAAATAACGCTCCAAATTTACGCAAAATTTTGGGAAGGAAAAACTGCCATGGCCATTTTCAAAGGGGTCCCTTGACCTCTGACCTCAAGATATGTGAATGAAAATGGGTTCTATTGGTACCCAGGAGTCTCCCCTAGACACTACAAGGGTACGTGGACTTTGACGCGTAGGGACACTGACTAAGCTGCCGCATTTGACAAGTTGGAAGTGAGAACATGCTGGTATACTGGGAAATCTGGGAAATGACATTACTGTATGTTCTGTGTATTCTCGCCGCTAATCTCATCCTGTTTCTCAGGTAAAATACCTGCAGGAACAAAGTGTTTTTAGTCTTCTTCAAACCTCATTAACACTGCCGCGCTACAGCCACGGCTTCATACGTTGATCATCTTTTCAGCTGCAGGTTTCCTCCAGATATTTTTCATGCTAAAATGGCAGCTTATAGTTCACTGGTGTGACTGAATGGATTGCAACATCTGTAAATGTAAATGCAGAGCATGTGGAGCATCGAGAGCAGAAGATCGCCCAAAAATTACAACTAAACATCCAACAACAATGATCCAAACCACCAAAAAAACTCGCCAAAATGGCTCCATGTTTCTTATTATCATCCGAGTTATGCTCCCTGATAACCACTCGAGACATATCATAACTAAGGAGGATATTCTCAGAAACAGGGATCAAATGATTCTGTGTGGTTGGAGTTGTGTTTGTTTGTGTTAAGTGTACTTTTCAGAGCAATAGTTGTTTCTCAAATTTCCAACTAATAATCTAACAAATAGGAAAACTAGAATTGCTCAATTTTATATGCAGTTCTGTGTTTAGAAATCAAGTTTTTTCCCCCCCCAAAAAAATTCATAATTCAATCATGGTTTTATGATCACGGGAAATCCTTCAACCCCATGTGTGACTAACATTTGTAAATATAATACAATTCCCTCCAGGTGTTCCAGAGATATTGCGTTCACAAGAATGGGAGGGATGTACGTACTGTATGTACGGATAGACGAACATAAAGACGGGCAACTCGAAAACATAATACCTCCGACAACGGCTGTTGACGGCACAGAGGCATAAAAACATTCTGCATTTAGGTTTTTCAGGAAAGGAGATTTTAACAATCCAATGGCCATGAAACATATTAATTGAAACACAACAAAGGTAACAAAAATACGGTTGGCAGTGTCACATGAAGAAGAGGGTCTGGCAAACCGGCATTGGTACAACAAAAACACAAATGATGACTGAAACATTCACACAACAAACTCACCTCTCTTCCCTTCCCACGGTGGAATAGAAACAAGAGAAACAGAGAGGACAGTCAGATAAATAAGAAGATTTGGATTTTATATGTTGCGTGTTTACGTGCAAGATTCTTCTACTTCTTCCATTTTGTATTTGTCACAAGATTGTGAGCGATTAGTCTCGTGTTGGGCTGTCAATCGTTTAAAATATTTAATTGCGAATAAGAAATTAGTGGCGTTAAAACAAATTTGCATTAACGCATTATTGTGTTAGCTTTGACAGCCCTAGTTTTGCTTGTTGTTCCTTCACTGAGATGTTTGAGTTTCACTGTGTAGAGTTTGTTTTCACATTTATCACTTGAAGGAGGAATGTTTCTCTGTGCTCACTTTAAATCTGAGTTTAACATGTGGGCGTATCTGCAGGGTTTTGTGACATCACAACTAATTTAGAGCCAATCAGGGTCCAGTATGTAACTTACACAAGTGTGTGATCTGCAAACTCCAAAGCACATAACCTGAGAAAGGACTTTTCAGTGACGCAGGAGTTGTCTTGCATCCAGCAATTAAACTTTCAAAATGAGCAATATTTGCGTACGAATATTAAAACATGTCTGGAAAGTAAAGACAAAAAAGCAGCGTCTTCACTTTGACATCATCGCGATGAAACTAAACGATGAGTCGGAGCGAGGACGTTGACGCTGACAGTAAACAATTATGATCCATCTCTAATTTAAGCGGTGACAGCTTGTGGCAAAAAGCCTCTAACTCGTAGTTAACATCACACATCTGAAGCTCGGGGCAGAGATACACCGGTCGCCATGGCAGCGGCAGAGCGCGGCGTGTTATTAATAGTGCAGAAACAGATGCCTTAGCGCCACGCTGCCACTTAGGGCCGATCAAACCGCCACGTCTCAACACCTATGATTGATCAGTTTTACACCGTGGCATGCATATGGGCCGTGGGCGTTGTTTTCACTGCCAACACAGGCAAAGGAAGAAAATGGACAGTGCTGCGAAAAGTGATCAAAAACGTTAATGAAATGATCAAGTGACTCATGGCGTCTTTGCTGCTGTCACTCATAGGGAAGAAAAAGGCAACAGAGTTTCTGCTGAAGACGAAATTCAAAGGAAGAAAATAGTTTCAGAGTTAAACTGTTGTGATAAAAACAACGCAGACAACACTGACATGCTGTCATTTACAGTAAACATTTAATGCATTAACGCAATTGATCTTTCGGAGGTTGTAGTGGGCTCAGTTTTAAAGCTAGAATGAAGATACTGCTACCAACTAAACTAAAAAACCTAAGGACTCCATTGATACCAACCATGTCATACTAGCTTGTCGTGAAGAAGGTTAAATAACACTCCAAACTTGCGCAAAATTTTGGCGAGGAAAAACTGGCATGGCCATTTTAAAATGGGTCCCTTGACCTCTGACTTCAAGATATGGGAATAAAAATGGGTTGTATGTGTATGGTACATTTTGAACAGATAAAAAAATTGTGATTAATTCGCGATAATTGGATTATTTTAATTGATTGACAGCCCTTAGTTAGAACGTGCTGCTTTTAAGTTTCTCTTTCCCCTTGACAACGTAGTAGGTGTAGCATTCCCCTACTGACCCACATCTATGAGGCTTATAACTACTGATAAAGAACATTTAATGGGCTGATAACAGTCGAATGGGGTGCAGCTAGTCACAATAGTCAAACATTAGGTTTTGATGTTGGAACAAAACCACAAAGATCATTCTTGAGATTTTCTCCTTTAGCTGAATGAGAGCTGAGCGTCAGGCAGAGCTGTCCTGAAACAAACTGCATAGATAAAAATAAATGAAATACCTCAGAGTGATGTTCGTCGTTCTGCTGCAGGACTTCGATGCAGAGCTCTCCAAGTCGCATCATGTCCTCTAATCTTTTCTCCGGAGCTGCCTGAGTATCTGCTGAAGGGCCGATACAGTAGGAATCAGCCAGGGTAGAACTCAAAACACTCAATTAATACAAAAGACTACATTTCCCATAAACCTCAGCTGACTGCTTGCTGCCCCATTGATTCGAATGATCCCATGAATGTCCTCTAGCCCCAGCCTCAGGACAAACAGTCCTTCGTCTGGACTTTGTGTTTATGTTGACCCCTGACCCCTGCACTCTCTTCCTTCTTCTTTGGGGGTCTTTAATGTAGAGAGAAGGCCAGTAACGGTGAGTGCCAGCATGTCTACAGTAGAAGACTTAGCACGTACCACAACGTGAAGATGAATTTTAAAAACTGGATTTACACATCTGATGTTGTGGTTTCTTATATGCAAATTGAAACATACCTAGAGTGACTGATGCGGAGTTATGCACTAAGAGAACTGAAAGGACATCTGTATGGTTAAAAGCAAAAACTCTCACCCTTGATCTGCGCGTACTCGATCAGCTGACTGTAGTTGATTTGAGCTGCTTTCTCCAGACACTTCTGCACCAGTTTCTTCATCTCCTCTGGAGGAACCGGCGTGGTGATGTCCTTCATCAAAACCTGAAACAACACAAACAACGGCCACATCTCAGGGAAGAACTCAGTAATATAGAACAGAAACTAGTTTCTCTGATAAGCACGTAGTTATCAAGCATCTCAGAGTAGGAAATCACTCTGAACTGGTCAAAAACTCTCAGAGTTACAGTTTTCTGCCATCCCCGTCCACAGCACTGTATTGATTTGCTCCGGTGTCAGTGCTCCTGTCTGTTTCTCGATGCCGGGGGCACACCGACTGTCACCTACTGTAAGTAATACACCTACTATGGATAAGTACCTCATACAACCCCACTTCAAGACACCCAAACTATCCCTTTAAGAGTAATCATTCCTCTTGCTGAAAGTAAAAGTAAGAACATTTATAAATAACAGTTTTTTAAGTCCTGATAATTCTGAAAAGTATTTGATAATTATGTGCCCTGCTCTGTACATGTAAAGATTTTACCAGCACTCAGAAAATCTCACAGTACGTTTGTACAAACATAATTGAAATGCACAAGTATTTTAATGTGCTTCTACCCGTTCCTGCAAGGAGAGCGTTGCCTTCAGGGCCCCATCTGGTCGTCCAAAGGGAAAGCAGTACCTGCAGATGTAAAACGTGGGCGGTCATCACATTTAGAAACAATCTCAAGGACAACTGTGTGGAGAAAAAAAAATAATAGGGAGAAGAAGAATAGGAAGATGGAAGCAGCAGCAGCAGCAAGACATCAGTCAGCGTCAACAGATGGCTGCCTCCTTTCATCTAATTACACTGATGAAGGAAGCTTTTCTCACCTCCAGCTCCGTCTGAGCGCAGACGAGGCGGCTCTGTGAGGTTTCATGTTGCTAATTGACGAGTGAACAGAACTAAATAAACAAAGGCACGCAGTCACGCAGGTCAGCCATTTATTGGACAAAAACCTACAGGCAGATGTTCTGTTCCTTCACAACGATACGACTGAAAAATAACCAAAATGTAACAAATATTATCAAGCAGAACTTTGTTTGAAGATTCAGTTCATACTTCAAGTAAAGTCACGAGTTTGTCATGTTCATTTCCATGAAAAATGAAAATCTGTTAAAGATCAGAAAATGTTTGCCTGAAATGTTTTTGATGATTATTATGTTGTTAGTTGTTTCAAAGGACAGAAAGTATAACATAAGTGATATAAGAACATTTACAGTACAATGTTTGAATTCATGTGTGACATTTATGAAATTATTGCAGGAACAATAAAATCAGATTAAACAGAAAAAATCAGAAAGAAATAATTTTTACACCTAGGCAAAATTGGTTTTTCATGCACTGGTCAACAAAGATTTTAGGCTATTTTGCTTCTATAACATGTCTTCTTTCAGACTAGTGGAAAGACTACTTTGTCTATTTGTGTCTGTAGATTTCTCCTAAATTCACCAAAGGTAAGCATTAGATAATGCCTCATTTACATATTTAAACTAGGGCTGTCAATCGATTAAAACAGTTAATTGCAAGTTAATCGCACATTTTTTATCTGTTCAAAATGTACCTTAAAGGAAGATTTGTCAAGTATTTAATACTCTTATCAACATGGGAGTGGACAAATATGCTACTTTATACAAATTAATGTATATATTTATTATTGGAAATCAATTAACAACACAAAACAATGACAAATATTGTCCAGAAATCCTCACAGGTACTGCATTTAGCATAAACAATATGCACAAATCATAACATGGCAAACTGCAGCCCAACAGGCAACAACAGCTGTCAGAGTGTCAGTGTGCTGACTTGACTATGACTTGCCCCAAACTGCATGTGATTATCTTAAAGTGTGCATGTCTGTAAAGGGGAGACTCGTGGGTACCCATAGAACCCATTTTCATTCACATATCTGGAGGTCAGAGGTCAAGGGACTTTTTAACTTTATGTTTTGCTATTTATTTTCAAGTGATTTTTATTAGTATTATTTTATACACTGCCATATATTCAATTTGGGGGAAGGTTCTGTGTTGTATGTATGTACAGTATCTACATCTGTTAAATGTATAAAATCAATAAATATATATAGAGCACATATTTAATAAGATAATGCCTCATTGACATATCTTAACATACATTTCTATATAACTTTTAATAAAAAAAAATATTCTCTTAATATAAGTATTCAACTGGGGAAGTTTTATTGTGATATCTATTAGTTAAAGTTTTTACACTATATTCACCTGTAGTGTCTCCTCTTAGCTTCACAAATGGTCACAATAGTTTGACTTTTATTTGCTGCATATTATTGAAGTAATTGGGGTGTTTTTCATCTGCATATCCGACTGAAGTCCTTCTCCGAGACTAAATTAGTAATACGACTTTCAGCTTGACACAGTGATATGGGTCAAACCCTGCTTCCTAGAAATTAAATTTAAATTCTACTATTTCTTTTTGTCTAATACATTTTGAGAGAAACATAATTTGCCGTCTGGGTTATATTCAGTAGGTTCAGGCAAATGCTAATAAGAGTCAACACAACCAGTCTGCTAGTATTTAACCAAGACCATGATCCTTCCTTAACAGAGCGCTGTGAGTGTCTAAACATAGCAAAGTTTAATAATGCTTCAGTCGCTACGAGTGGATATTGGAGGAAAATAATTATGAATGAATTCTGCATATAGATGTGATGAAAAGTCTCCTCAGCATGCTGATAAAAACGTTTCATGACATTTTTTTTGAAAAGTATTTTCTGTTGCAGATTAATAACATATAAATGTAATTTAAAGGACACTAAAGTGCATCAGTGGACCCTGAATGCCGGCACTTCTATCGGGAATAGAAATTAATTAAATACAGATGGTTAAATGCCATTTAACAAACTAAACGTGTTTTAGTTTTGTCAGTAATGTATCATCCACATCCAAACCAGATCCAAACCACCAGAGTGTGCGTATGGACAGAAGAAGAAATTCTCTGATTCATTACCTTTCCTTTTCACCACAAAAACAGCTTTTGTGAGCATAAAGTGATGAATTTTAAAACAGATGAATGATTGTTAATTTCCATGACTTAGTTACGATTCGATTTTACTTTCCATTTTAAGGCCACGATTCGAGTCGATGTGAACATGCCATCGTTAGACTATCTAACTAATTAAAGTCAGCTAGCCGCTAGGCTAATTCAGGCAGTGTAAAATGCCATAGCCATATGCAGGAAGTGAGGAAGTTTCAGTTTGCTATTTTATCTTCCAAAATGCAATTGTTACTTTGGTTAGTGCTTGTAATGTGTCTGTTCAGAACACGATGGCTTATGTTGGTAAATGTAATTCTTGTGCTGGTTTTTAGTTTTAACCATGAGTGAGGTGGCCGTTACATTTCTTCAGTACAGCTGTATTCTGTATTTCTCCAACGCAAGTAGGGAGGGCGGAGAAAAAAAAAATCGTCGATCCTGCTTTTGATTTCTTTTGTCGAGATCGGAGGCTAATTTTGAACGATTTCCGATTAAGAATCGAAATCGTGACAACATAAAATAACGTAATGAAATCGTAGAAAAAACTGGCATGGTCAAAGGGGGTCCCGTTGACCTCTGACCTCCAGATTTGTGAATGTAAATGGGTTCTATGGGTACCCGCGAGTCTCCCCTTTACAGACATGCCCACTTTATGATAATCACATGCAGTTTGGGGCAAGTCAGCACACTGACACACTGAAAGTTGTTGTTGCCTGTTGGGCTGCAGTTTGCCATGTTATGATTTGAGCATATTCTTTATGCTAAATGCAGTACCTGTGAGGGTTTCTGGACAATATTTGTCATTATTGTGTTATGAATTGATTTTCAATAATAAATATATACATACATTTGCATAAAGCAGCATATTTGTCCACTCACATGTTGATAAGAGTATTAAATACTTGACAAATCTCCCTTCAGGTATATTTTGAACTGAAAATGTGTGATTCATTTGCAATTAATCGTGATTAACTATGGCCAACCATGTGATTGATCACGATTAGATATTTTTATCGATTGACAGCCCCAGTTTACACATAAAAGAATGATCCCTTCCACACAGTGAGGCACACAGCTTATTAATTAAACACTGGTATCGGATCGGTACTCAGTAAAAGGCCAAAACCGAGCCCATGTATCAGTATCGGGACTGAAAAAGTCGGATCGGTGCATTCCTAAAATCACCAAAGATTAATGTTAATGCCAGGTCTAAACAGGGCCTATACCCTCCACATACTTTTGGCCATGTTGTGTATATTTAGTGTCTTAAGAGCCAAAATAAACAAACAAGCTCCTCTACATTTATCTTTAGTTAAGAGACTTGACTGTTGGTGGACCAAACGTAATCTTTAGGTAATCTCCTTCCTGTGTCAGAATGAATAATAATCAGTAAAGAGGAGCAGATGTAGTTTACATGTATAACCTTAAATTAATCTTTAGTGGCTGCTGAGCTCAGCTTTAATCTAAACTAAACTGTGGAAATCCTGCTCTTGTCTGGGGGACATTAGCATAATCCCAGCATTGTCCCGGCCATTGTTTACCAGCATTAGCCTCTTGTTGAGGTGAGTAAGTAATGACTCCCGCTGATCAACCCCCCCTCTCCCCACCACACACACACAC
>CAKALG010008571.1:0-10891 GCA_916700815.1 Helicolenus hilgendorfi
ATGAAGTCATCGCTACAACACTGGAGCTGCTGCCAGAGAAGATGGTGTTGGAAGAGCCAGAGGAGTCATGTGAGGCTGAGACCAGGGCTCTCTGTGGAGAGGGTGAGGATAGGATGGGAATGCTGCTCTGGGTGGGAGCTGCCTACCTCCTCCAGGGTCACTGCCACACTCACCTGAGGGACTGGAAACAAGCTGTGACTCACTACACAAGGTCTGTAAAATGAAATTGGCTTGTCTTCTGTCGTCGGTTTTTGGGATTATAAACAAACACATGATATTGTATTCTGCATTACAGGTGTTTCAACCTGCTGGTGAGGGTGCACTTTAAAAAGAGAGGCGAGTGCTTTTCTGACTTTTTTTATACTTTGGAGAGAAATTGTCCTTATTACACACCCTACAGCTTCTGTTACATTTTATTCTGTTGATTGTTCAATTACAGGTTTCCCACCACAGATTCCCAGTGCAGATATGGTGCGCAAGCAGGGAACAGATCTGTGTGTCCTCCAGAGGCTGAAGGGGCTTTCACTAGCTGGTAGGGGCATCAGCTTCACCCAGACAGACCGACTGAGAGAGGCACTGAGAGACCTACAGCTCAGCATGCAGGCATGCCCAGGTATACACACCACAGCTGTAACTTAATGATATAGACGTAGCTTGAATAGCTTGAAGCTATTTTTGACGCAGGAATCATGTCATTGCGCTAGGGCAGAGGCAAGTTAAGGTCAGTCATATGCACTCTATTACCATACTAGAGCATTTTGAACTACGATTTGAACAGTGTTTGTCTGTTCAATGCCTATACAAAAGGGTCTGAATGAAAATGAAACTAATGTTCCACAAATCATCTCTGTTCTTTAATGAGGGGCAGATAATAAATGTAAACTTTAACTATGATCTTCACATCTTATCTTTGAGGTTTTTTAACATAACACCTACAAACCTGCACATGTATGAGCCAAGAACTGTATCAATTTGACATGAATGTACTGTAGGACTGTAGTGAATCTGTACTTGGTTTGCGAGGTCCTTTGTTAGAACATGTAATCATGTTGTTGTCATTGTATGTGCTGTCTCAGAGTGTGTGGGTGCAGGGCTGTGGTGTGGTGAAGTGCTGTGGAGGCTTGGCAGGAGACGGGAGGCAGCAGCTTGTTGGGAAAACACCTGGAGTATCACCCCACAATCCTCAGTAGAGTAAGACACTGGCATTTTTATATTCACTGGTTTGTGGTTTATAATGTGCAGTATGTCACACACTTTGTTCACACTGTTCACACAAAATGCTTCTCGGGTAACCTGGTTACACGTGTACAGCTCTACATACATGTGTGACTGTGCCCAAAGCCAACTGATTTGATTGTTACCACACTCAGAGGCGTCAGGAACCCATGTGACCATGCACTGTGTAGAGTGGGGTGAACACGGTGAACCACACTAAAGATTTTAGTTTGCTAAACTTTAAAGTGCAAGACAAAATTTTCACAAAAACATTTGATTGATATTCTAAAGATCTCTGAGTTTTTAAAGCTGCTGTTGACAATTTTTTAATTTTAAATTACAGCAATGAAGCATCTGGTATAGTATCATGTTGTTTCCCCTCATTGTTGTTGGTATGAAGGGAAAATGTCATCACCTGGTAACATGACCTCAAATATATAATTAACTGATGTAATTAAGTTAGACAATGAGAAATGCATAATGTTAAGTGGTTCACCATATTCCATTGAACAGATTGACAAAATGACAATATGTATTATTAAGCAAAAAATAGCGATTTCAACTGTAGACTTACACCTGGGGCGATGCATCAAAGAGGGACTACTATCATTTTCTCTAGCTGTTTGGTCCAGATGGCCATGTGCAAATGTTTTTTTTTTTCTCTTCTGCAGACACATTTTCCTACAGAAAAACTCAAATATAAACAGGGACACTAAAATCTGATCACATGTGTTTACTCAAAATTCATTTGGGGTGTATTCTGATGCCACTTATGAACTGGAGTCTGTCACAGTTGAGACACAATCTGAATATGTGCTGATTTAAGATACTAGGTCTAAACAGGATCTTTTTCAAGAAGATAAAAATGTATGCCCCTTGTAGTTTAATCAGTCTCTTGCTGCTTTAGACAGAGCACATTTACTATGCTGTGATGTCACTCTCCTTCTAACTTCTATATGCGTTGTGTGTTGCAGGAGTCTTTCTGTGTACCTACAAGAACCTCAGTCTGGCCCTCTATTGGACTCCACAGAGCTGTGCCGCAGAATACAGGAACTTGGTCCTACCTTGACAGTCTAGAGAGAGACAAAAGAAGAATACCCTATCACTTACTGAACAGGATCAACTTTCTCTGGCCCGTGAACTGAAACCCTTACTCACAACAAACATGTATCTACTGGGACAGTACAATAAAGCATCCTGAAAGGACTTACAGTGTTTGAGACTGAGAGCATAGTGTGGTTGGTAAACCTGGCAGGTAATTTATGCATTAAATGAAGATTACTTGTCTTGACATACTGTAGTTTGGTCACTGGGGGTCTGACCTGGCTTGTAGGAAATAAAATGTGTATTTTGTCCAGGCAAGAGTAATTAACACTGTTACTTTAATAATAATAAAGCACAATACATACTACTTCAGAAGATACACATCATAAACTGTTTGCTGCTCTAAAATGCCCATTTATGCAGATTTTTTGTAAGATAAGATGATATATTCCTTTATTAGTCCCGCAGTGGGGAAATTAGCAGTGTACAGCAGCAAAGGGGATAGTGAAAAAAACAAGAAGCATCCGCTAACACAGTAAAAAATAACTAAACAAAGTGTAACAAAATATGAACCATTTAAATAGATGGAAGTATAAAAATAGGAGCAGTATATACAGCATTGACAATAAACAGACTATTAACAAAATTGCACAAGTGGAAAATGATATTGCACCTACAAATACAAGTAAATTTGCTCAGTTCCTTTGCATAATTTTGCATATATGCTCTTAATCAAGAGTAAAAAAATAAAATGTTTATACAATTCTTCAGTAACAAACGCGGTGCAAAGTGATTGGACGACAGAAGTTTGGTGACATGCGTGAATAACCAATCAGAGAAAAGCTGGTGAAAACAGTAACACCCCTCTCAGTTGTAACTGGCCAAACATCCACAATATCCTCCCCGACGTCAGACTTCAGCTTCTCTCATTGGCTGTCTGCCCTGATTGACAGCCCATCCAGCCAATCATAATCCCGGATGCGTCCAGCTCTGTGGTATAACAGTAAAGAAGAAGAAGGAAACCGCTGCTGTTTTAGTGTGAAATCACAGAGGAACGTCGACAGAACCGGTTAAAAACCTCCTAAGCATTTAGCTAGAATTTCTTTATTTATTAAACAGTAATCCAGGTGGACGAATATGGCCTCGGGAGGGGAGTAAGTACACCTTTCAGTCCTTATTAAAAACACGGTTTTACTGATCAGAATGAGCTCAGAAGACGTTAGTTTACTAAAGTTAGCTCGATGCTCGCAGAGAGAAGCTAACGAGGTCAGCTACTTCAGCCTCCGCACTTTGTGTCCTCTCGGTTGAATAACATTACGAATCCACTGACAGTTACCACGACGGTGTTGTTGACATCCACTCATTCACACGGCTGTCTTTGTTTAGTTAATAGTATTAAATCATCCAGCTTGTGTGACAACGACTCTGACAAAGCGCAGTCATCGCTGTCGTGTTTGAATGCTAACGTTAGCTTAGCATTAGTGTCAAGGCCAAAGCCAGACACCATCACCATCAAGACATTTTGGCCTATCCGCCCGGCTAATAGCCTGTTTTCATGTCCAAATTGTAAATGGATTAAATATAAATCTACCAAGCAAATGACATTAGATTAAGGGGCAATAGTTCTTATATATTGTGTCTTATTTTTGGGCTTTTTATTGCTATAATCCTCTGTATTTATATGGTTCTTATTGTAACTTGTCCCTAGCAAATGGCATTAGATTAAGACACAGTTGGCCTAATAGCCTGTCTTCATGTCCAAATTTTAAACGGATTAAATATAAATCTACCAAGCAAATGGCTTACACTTAAGGTCAATAGTTCTTATATATTGTTTCTTATTTTTGGGCTTTTTATTGCCATAATCCTGTGTATTTACATGGTTCTTATTGTAACTTGTCCATTCAACTGCTCCATGCCTTTAATATGTTTCCTTTGACTGACTTAAAACTAATTATTGGTTGTCTGTTGTATGTATGGATGTATGGACTGGGAATGCTACAAATAAATAGCCTCCTTGGGGATACATAAAGTTGTCTGAACTGAACTGAATAAAACCTCCAACGTTAAAGGCTAGTCATCCAGATGGCTAGTTAGCTGTCTATAGCAACACAGTGCTAACTAGCATGCTAACGGGCTATTCATTCTAAATATTTCTGCTGTTAGCTTAACAGTCGTTGGAATAACACGTTTCCTCATCTATGTAGCTCATGTTTACGTCGGCAGCTGGTGTATTTAAAGTCACGTAACTGTAGTCCTTCATGTGGAGGAATCCTAGCTAACGCTGGCTAACAAAGTTTTTTTCTAGTTCTTTTGCTGTGTCATCTGCTGGCTCGGCCAGTCAGTCAGTTAGCTACGAGGCTAGCATTAAGCATTAGCATGCTAACAACATGATGAAAGAGAAACTACAGAACCGGTCTCTAGACTTCTCTGGAAACACATTTGAACCTTAACTTCAGTTTCTGGTTCGTCTTTTTGAATGTACGCATGATAGTATCCGTAGGTAACGTTTCGTCGTGGTAATTCTCACTAGTTGTATAAACGACCTGTTTTACACTTACATCAATACATAATTATTTATTCTTAGTTACTGTTATATTAATGTAAACAATGACATATACACACACAATAGAATATTAGGTCATTACAATTGACAAATACTTCATATAATTTATATTACAAGTTGATGTGCAATTGTTTTTCTTCGATATGCTTATGTGAAGTACAGATACAATACATTCACAATTACCAATACAAAACACAAACAATCAATAGTAAAAGTACACATGCCTGAATACCAAGTATACCTGATGTCTCTTCAGACACTATAGGATTTAATATGATACCAGTAATTGTCCATTCAGAGCTCTTTGGGGAAGGAGTTCACCATATTGATCCTCTTAACCATAGATAACGTTTCATCATGGTAATTAGCTAAGATAAGATAGAACTTTATTAATCCCAAAGGAAATTCTTCTGCCATAAATTGCTCAAAAATACAACAAAATTACAACAAGATCAGGTGTATAAATTAAAAAAGTACTATTTTGAGCAACAGTGCCTAATAGAATAACAATTAAGTAAGATACATTTAGTAAAATGAGTAAATAAGATAAGTACAATAAAAAAGGTAAAGTAAGCCAACAAACAGAAAAATAAGTAACATTGCACATGTTGGACATAAATATTGTACACAATGGACACTGATATTGCACATAACAATGTAAAAAGTAGTATTGCACATGATATTGATATTATATTTGTACTCAGTGTCCGTGTTTTAGTAGTTGTGTAAACGATCTATTTACACTTAGGGTTACATCCAATACATAATTATTTATTCTTAGTTACTGTTATATTAATGTAAACAATATGACGTATACACACAATAGAATATTAGGGCATTACAATTAACAAGTACTTCATATAATTTATATTACAAGTTGATGTGCAATTGTTTTCTCCGATATGCTTATATGAAGTACAGAGACAATACATTCACAATTGCCAATACAAAATGGAAACATAAATGGCAAAAGTACACATGCCTGAGTACTAAGTATACCTGATGTTTCTTCAGACACTATAGGATGTAATATGATACCAGTAATTTTCCATTCAGAGCTCTTTGGGGAAGGAGTTCACCATATTGATCCCCTGAAGACAGAAAGCTGTCCTGCAATAGATGTTTTCCATATCCCCCTAGACGTACCAGAGAAACTAAACCAGAAACTCTGAGAAGTTTCACAGAGCCCCGTAGGGGCCTGCTCAATGTTTTTCTTATTCACAATGACTTACTAACTTGAGCAGCTTGAGGTGCATAATAAGAGGGATTTGTTTGACCTACAACTTGTTATCTTTTTCTCCTCATAGATCCAAAAATGATGATCTAGCCACTGCAATTCTGAAACAGAAGAACAGACCCAACAGACTGATTGTTGATGAATCCATCAATGAAGACAACAGTGTGGTCTCTCTCTCTCAGGTAGACATCCAGGAGGCTTTATGCATATCTACAAATTCCAACTATCATCTTGATATTGTAAATGTAATAACACTGAGATGCACAGAATAACTTTGTTTAATATCTCTTAAGACCAAGATGGATGAGCTGCAGCTCTTCCGTGGAGACACAGTGCTGATGAAGGGTAAGAAGAGGCGGGAGACTGTGTGCATTGTGCTGTCTGACGACACCTGCTCCGATGAAAAGGTTCGCATGAACAGGGTGGTCCGCAACAATCTGAGGGTCAGACTTGGTGATGTCATCAGGTGAGGAAAAGCATACACTTGTCTTAAATTCTTTCCACAGTCCTTAAAAAACAAAGTGTGTTAACTCTAACATCTCCTTCAGCATTCAGCCATGTCCTGATGTGAAGTATGGAAAGAGGATCCACGTCCTCCCAATAGATGACACAGTAGAAGGAATTACTGGCAACCTGTTTGAGGTCTACCTGAAGCCATACTTTCTGGAGGCTTACAGGCCAATCCGCAAAGGTAAGTACACGTTTTCATTGTAAGAACAAAGATTTTATTTTACCTGGTTGATCAAATGTTTCAATGTATAACGTGCAGCTCTGTTAGAGTGGTAAAATAAACATTGTTTTCTTTTACCTTGTGAAGGTGATATTTTCCTGGTCAGAGGAGGCATGCGTGCTGTGGAGTTCAAGGTGGTAGAGACCGACCCCTCTCCCTACTGCATCGTTGCTCCTGACACAGTCATCCACTGTGAGGGAGAGCCAATCAGGAGAGAGGTGGGTAGCAGGTACACACTCATCGCATGGGTTAGCATTTACCAAATATAAACCGTGTTGAAATTTGAACATCTTGTGTTTTGAACATGCAGGATGAGGAAGAGTCCCTGAACGAGGTGGGCTATGATGACATTGGAGGAGTGAGGAAGCAGCTAGCTCAGATCAAAGAGATGGTGGAGCTGCCTCTTAGACACCCTGCACTGTTCAAGGCCATTGGAGTCAAGGTAAGGCACCCTTTTGATCTGCACAGAGAGACAAGTAAGCACATTTGGCCCCCATTGTAGAATTTAAAGTGAGCCTGTGTAACTTAAAAAAAGAATGAAATGGTAAACATGTGTGATATACAGTATATTTCAAGTGTTTAATCACAAGAAGTAAACACACTACCTCACAACTTGTGTGCTGCTTTTTGTTTTTGTTTGATTTACGTTCTGTTTGTAATGTCATCATTATGATATTAATTTTTACCCCCTTTTCAGCCCCCACGTGGAATCCTGCTATATGGACCCCCTGGAACTGGAAAGACCTTGATTGCCAGAGCCGTAGCCAATGAAACTGGAGCTTTCTTCTTCCTGATTAATGGTGTGAACACCCACCTATGTTTATCCTCTATAGACCCTTATTTCTAGTAGGGGCCGTGTCTGTCCCTGATAGCATTGCCTTGTAGTTGGTTACAATTCTGATAAATACTTATATATCTAAGCAATACCTAGAGTAAGGAACTAAATTAAATTTCTGCATCATTTTAGATCATTACACTCATCTCTTCAGAATGATCTGAAATTAGCTGAGCTTTATAAAAGAAGACATCTTATGAGCTTGCTGCAAGGAGTGCAACTCACCATTGTAAAGTTCTGTTGTAAAAGAAGTGTCACCTCCTAGGATAAAGGTTCACTTAGGAAAATGATATTGCATGTTTAATACTGTATTTCACTTGTAGTTTTTCCATGCATATACTGTATGCATGTGTCTCAGACACTACAGTGTTTTTATCAATTACTGGAGTTTTTAGATGGGACACGGTATATCTTGTGATTAATGCATATTATTTGAATGTACAATTTGAGTATATGAAGTTACATTTTCCTCTGAAATCAAAATGTTTGGCTTTCTGTTTTTAGGTCCCGAGATCATGAGTAAGCTGGCAGGAGAGAGCGAGAGTAACCTGAGAAAGGCCTTCGAGGAAGCAGAGAAGAATGCTCCTGCCATCATCTTTATTGATGAGCTTGACGCCATCGCTCCTAAGAGAGAGAAGGTGAGCGGGAAGAGAGGAAAACTCAATGGCTACCTGAATTACATTAGTGTCCATGATTTATTTGGCAAGTGATCAGTATGACGAATATACCAGCAGGTGCTCAAAGTCTTCAAGGCACTAATGTCTAAAAAAAATTGAATTGTATAGCAACAATGTATGTTGTGTTTTTTGTAGACCCATGGAGAAGTGGAGAGGCGTATTGTTTCCCAGCTGCTGACACTTATGGACGGCCTGAAACAGAGAGCTCATGTCATCGTCATGGCTGCCACCAACAGACCCAACAGCATTGACCCAGCTCTCAGGAGATTTGGTAAATTATCTGTGTTAACCGTGTGTTCAGTTACTGCAGTAGTTGAGAACTAGAAGAAGTATCCAAGTCAGATCTATGCAGAAAGTAGTGAATAGAAGTAGTAATGTAATTCTTATAACCCAGGTCTCACTATTGTTTTGGAATCATTCCTATTGGTTATGTTTCACTCATCAATTATTAAGGATGTATCTATCACGTCTTTCCCCCTGATTTTAGCCCTGTTAAATATTAGATCAAACACTTATCTGTAGGTAGTTTGATATATATATATTTTTTATTATGCTTTTATTTATTTATTGCCTGCACTGCACAGTGCTCACATGGCCAACAACAGGCCTGTATTTCAGACCAGTAAAGCAATGTAAAGATGTTTAATTGCTGAAAAGCTTTGCATCAAAATATAGTCTGGTTTCCTAACATATTTTGTTTAGAGGCCTGTAGTGTTTAGTATTATATTCATAGTTTTTTGCTACAGTAATCTCACACTGTCCTTACTAATCTCCAGCAAATTCAAATGTAATTTCATCCAACAGCATCACTTAAGTGGAGTTGTGCACCTAAGAAATGTCCCTACAATAGATTCAAAGTTCCTGTGTCTTATTTGATATAACCCGAAGCGGCTCTGTGTGTGCGTGGCTCACTAAAGCATGTTGTCATATCGCTGATTAAAACTGCTGGCTGCTGTTTATTTTGTGGGCTCTGCAGTTCAGTAGTGGGTCAGTCTCTAACAATGCTGTGCAGGTTCACAGTTTTAAAGGTGTGAGATGGGAAGTTTCTGACAGCCTAGACAAAGGGTTGGAATTGGATCTTGCCTATTCATCAAGTACTGACGCTTTGTAAAATGTTACTTTTACAACTCATATGTACGATCTGAAATATTACTTCTGCTGCCACACCAGTAGACAGGAGCCAATAAGTAATAATTCCTGCAGACTCTTAGCCTGTTTCAGTTGGACCTAACACGTGTGTGTTTGAACCTCCTACCTGCAGGGCGTTTTGATAGGGAAGTGGACATTGGCATCCCTGACGCCACTGGCAGATTGGAGATACTCCAGATTCACACCAAGAACATGAAACTGGCTGACGATGTTGACTTGGAACAGGTTTGTACTCATATTATTTTCCTGCGGTAAGGTGACACCACACAACACACTGCCTCCCTGAAGATTGAGTCATGTGTTTATTATTAATATTACCTGCAAGTTCCAAGTAAAACTACACAGTAAATTGCAGTCTAATTAACTTACATGGAATCTGACGGTATCTAACTATTTCATGTGAAATGGCAGTAGCAGTGTTCATGGTTATACTTAATGAAGGTGTGTTGTGTAGGATACTGGACAGGAAAGTGATATTGATCTCTCTGTATCTTTATATAGGTAGCCAATGAGACCCATGGACACGTGGGTGCCGATCTGGCTGCTCTCTGCTCCGAGGCTGCCCTGCAGGCCATCAGGAAGAAGATGGACCTGATCGACCTTGAGGATGAGACCATTGATGCTGAAGTCATGAACTCGCTTGCGGTTACTATGGACGACTTCAAGGTAAGAGCTCAAATATGGTATTTTGTATATGGTGAGAGAAATATGTTTTCACTTGGCTTATATTGGCCCTTTGAGCCCTTACTAACATGCTCGCCGCTGTCCTGCAGTGGGCCCTGAGCCAGAGCAACCCATCTGCACTGAGGGAGACAGTTGTTGAGGTTCCCAACATCACCTGGGAGGACATCGGAGGTCTGGATGATGTCAAGAGGGAGCTGCAGGAGTTGGTGCAGGTATGAACCTCTTCCATAAGTAAGATTATATCTGAAACTGATGTATCGTAAAATTTTAATGTTTTCTCTTGCTATGTTTTTCTCCCTCTCCTTAAATCCAGTACCCAGTGGAGCACCCAGACAAGTTCCTCAAGTTTGGCATGACCCCATCCAAGGGCGTACTGTTCTATGGTCCCCCTGGTTGTGGTAAGACTCTGCTGGCCAAAGCCATCGCCAATGAGTGCCAGGCAAATTTCATCTCCATCAAAGGACCTGAGCTGCTCACCATGTGGTTCGGAGAGTCTGAGGCCAACGTCAGAGAGATCTTTGACAAGGTAAGCATGTTGTTGCTGGGTCTGTCGTAGAACTTTCGTGCAGAGGAAAAACTAATTTAAATGTTATAAATGTAATCCACAGAACAACCACATGCTTCAATTTCACTCCACAGAATTAATTTCTACATTAAGACCGTTTTGTGTGTCCGTGTGATGTTTCCAGGCCCGTCAAGCAGCCCCATGCGTTCTCTTCTTTGATGAGCTGGACTCCATAGCCAAGGCCCGTGG
>CAKALG010008579.1:0-10630 GCA_916700815.1 Helicolenus hilgendorfi
AGACAACGGGGAGAGGAAGCATGGCCACGACGATGAGAGCAAAGCACATGGTCAGCGCCCAGGGTGGATAGCTCTGGAAGCGTTCCTGAGCCTGCAGACAAACACACACACACAAGCACACACACAGACATAGACACAGACAGAGGGTATTTAGTGGTTATGTGTAATTTCCAATTTTTGTCTAAATGGTGAGGAATATAAAAAAATCACACTTTAATACATTTCCAGGAAAAGATTACAAAGTTAATTGATATGCTTTATTTTCATGTCTGCTAATAAATAGATGATAATTAGCAAATAACTTATTTGAAATTTCTTAAAAAACTCCATGAATCATCACATTAGCTACCAGGTTACATTTGTGTTGACAATAAGTCACACAATGGGGAGATCTGCGTCTGATCAGAAGTGTCTTCTATTAGTTTTGGTTTTCCACCTCTGATGAAGAGCAGCGCACAGCCGCTTCTCAAGCCTAAGGGCCCTATTTTAACCATTATATGCTATTTCAGAATATAATTATTAAATTATGTTTATACTAAAGTAATTTCGATGAATTTTGAGGTAAATATTGGGGTAATTTGGCAGTAATTCCGAAGAAATTTGAAGTAGGTTACTTCTAATTATCGCCAAATTACCATGAAATTTGCGGACGTGTAACATGAAGTGTTACCCTAATTCCTTATTTCCTTATTGAACCCTCTGACTCCAGACCTGATGGCCAAGGAAAAACCCTTTAACAGGCAAATATAAAAAATAACCTCAAACATAAATGAAGACAGACTGACCAGCTCTTCGACCCAGGCGTTGTATCCTGGTGGGCTGATGGCCATCTCTATGACAGTGGCTGAGATGAGCACAATGAGACAGAAAGGCGAGACGTACTTCCACAGGTAGAAATAGATCTTACATGGTCGAAAACCCAACATGTCCTCCAGATCCTGCATGAACCTGACGGAGAAAGAACAACAAAAACATTGCAGTAATGAGCATGTCCCTTTGTACAATTCTACGCTTATTTAACTCTCCTCCGTTCCAGTTTTATTTCTATATTTCAAATTAGAGCGTGATGAATTGCAGACACACAAACCTATAGCCAGTTGTACCTTTTTGTGCCATAAACCCAAGCGACAGACAGATTCTCCAGGATGACCACGACTGTGAGAGGCAATCCCGCAGAGTAATCGTCAAACATGGTGACGAAGTAATTCCCTGAGCGTTGAACGAACAACAGGCCACAGAAGAAGGCCACAATGCAGCAACACACTGAAACAAACCAGAGAAGAAGAAAGATTAGCGCTTCCTCAGGGGAAAAGAGGAGACAATGGAAAATAGAACAGTTTTGTTTACTGTGAGTGTTTTGCGGTCAGTACACTCGGAGCAATAATAGAAAGCCTAATGCATTCCAAATGTGCTTTAATGCGGTGCTGAGTCAGGGGTTTCTACTAATAGCATACAGTGTGCTGTCAGTGGGGGAGGTGTACCTGTGAAAAGCTCCTTCTGGACCTTGTAGGTGTCGAGGACCGGTGTGGTGATGCCGGTCATGGTGCCGATCATACTGCCCAGACCGAGGTTAATGAGCATGAAGAAGAACATGACCGACCAGAACGGAGACCACGGGAAATGAGTCATGGCCTCTGTGAAGGCGATGAAGGCCAGGCCGGTTCCCTGGACAGACTGCAGAGAAACGGTCAGAGGACTGAAGTCAGGTAACAGACTGACAGGTGTAAAAAGAGTCTAATATACAGAACCTGTGCCAAAGACTCGCCTTGTTGAGCTCGTCCTCCAGGATACAGGGATCCAGACCCAGCTCGGTGAAGCTGCCCTCTTTCACCGCCTTGATGACCCCGTACATCTCAGCGTAGTCTGTTGTGCTGAGATGGGAGAAGTTCACATGCGGAGGGATGAGATCGTGGCTCAGGACGTTAGAGTTCAGGTATCCCAGGATCTTCTCTGCATTCCTACAGAGATAAAAGAATCAGATTCAACTTCATTGGTCAAGTACACAAATTTACAGGACGATACAGATATACAGCTAAACAAAGATATCAAAGTTAAACATGTACATGTTATATACAGACAAGGGTTGGACCCCATTCCATTTATATACAAGTCAGATTGTTATGTACTGTATATACAGAATAAATACTGTATGAAGAATGAGTTACGCTACTTACAGAGCTGGTTTTATGTGCATGTATTGAGAGTGTATATACAGGATATAGTCGACTTTGACTTTAGTACGAAAATGACAAGATAATATGTCCATATCATTAGGGCTGCAACTAATGATTATTTTCATTATTGATTAATTTCCTGATTATTTTCTCGATTAATTGTGGTCTATAAAATGTCAAAAAACAGTGAAAATAGCCTTTCCAGTTTCTCAAATTTGTAAGGTGATGTCTTTAAATGTCTTGTTTTTTCAGTCCCAAACCCCAGAGATATTCACTTTAATATGATATAAAACAGAGAAAAGCAGAAAATCTCCATATTTGAGAGGCTAAAAAACCAGCACGTTCAACAATTGGTTGATTCTATCACTATAGTTGTCGATTTGTTTTCTGTCGATCTGACTAATGGATGACTTGACTAATCGTTGTATTACACTGTAATATATATGATATGTATGTACAGAAAGAGGATTTCATTAACATCTTTACTGTCATGGTGTTGTTTTGTTTATTATTTCCTGTATGTCGTGAAAATTCAGGCTATAATTTTTGGTTTATGTACAGTATGCGACAGGAAATTAACTATTTCACGTGAAACAAACAAGTGGCTGAGATGGTCATGCTTTTTTTTTGTTTAAATTTTTTGGCTTTAAAGATTTGAATGGTACATGAGGATCAACAGCTTCTGCAGGTGTGAACTTACTCTACGACACACTTTTCATTCATGATGTTGGCCTTGAAGCCCAGCACGGCGAACACTACCAGCGTGGCCAGAATGGAAGTGAGAAAGTTGATGACAGAGACGAGCACGGCGTCGAAATGACAGTTGTTGTCGATCTTATTGTAGCTGGAGAAGGCTATGACTCCTCCGAACCCCAGACCCAGGGCGAAGAAGACCTGGGTGGCTGCCTCCCTCCACACCTGCGGCTCCAGCATCTTCTCCAACTGTGAGAGAGATGGAGAGAGAGAGTCAAATCGTTGAGCGGTTTTTCAGTGTGGCTGATTAAAAATACTGGGAGGAAGAAAGTCTCACCTTGGGAGTGAACATGTGAGCGATGCCGTCCACTGATCCCTTCAGCATTAAACCTCTGACCAGGAAACAGAACAGCACTACGTATGGGAACAGAGAGCTGAAGTACATCACCTGTGAAAGTGAAAAACACACACATTCAGGTAAGGAAGACCATCTTTTTCTCTCATCACATCATCCATTTCTGCTTCATCCTCTCCACTACCTTCCCAGAGGAGGCGATCCCCTTGATGACAGCGAGGCAGACGATGATCCACGCCACCAGCAGAGACAGAGTCATCTTCACGTTGAGGCCGCCGCTCTCTGCGATGGTGCTGGTGGTGTTCAGAGTCTGACGGTACCAGAAGTAGGTCGTGGCCGAGCTTTTGTCACACTCCGGCTCCACAACTGTATGTTTTGCAGAAAGAAGAGCTTTAAGTTTGGGCGATAATGAGTATGAAGGAAGAGAAACGTGTGTGAAGGAGGTTTGGATGTCGCGGAGAAGGAGAAATATAATGAGTGCTCTGGGTCAATATCTCAATTCCCGGCTGGTTTACACATATCTCGGACGTAAAGAGAGCTAAACAAGGTCGACTGTGTGCTTAGTATGCAAAGCATGAACCTCCAATTCACAACACCGTGCAGTGCGCACACAGTATATCCTTACCTTGGAGAAATTATAGTTTTATATATATAATGTGTGTGAGAGTTTAGAGTCAGCAGTGTTGCAGGATGGTGCAGATTCATGTCATATGACACATAAACACATCCAGGTGCAGGGAAGGCTCTTTATAGATGTATGATGATCTAATTCTGATGAAATCAAGACGGCCTCTGCTAAATTAATTACTGTCTGGTCACACTGGATATATGAGAAGCACACACACAGTGAAATGTTTATATTCTGCTGCTGTCCTTCAGCGTTAGCGTCCTTCAGTCTGAATCTCCCCGTCTTTCTGCCAGCAGCCTCGCTGAGTCACACACATGCTGAGTGTTGATATTATTATCGCCTCTCTAATCAAATGAACTCCGGAGGGTTTTAATCTGGATTACGTCCGTGAAGCCGTCACAGAAAGTTGTAAGGAAGTTAACACAATTTGTCTGACCTGATTGCTGCAGGTGTGTCGATAGGCTGAGGCCGCAAACTTAATCCTAAAGCTTGTTGTACCATGGCAGCCCATTGAAGAATTATTGTGAGAAGAACCATGTAGATACTATTAAAGAGATTGACCATGACAATGACACAAATGGATATTGTTCCAAACATTACATAATCCTGAAAATGTACGCACTCTTGATATTAGATGATGAAGCATTAATCTATTGTAATGGCATTTGGCTCAACAGGTCGATTTGAAACAAAAAACACAAACTGGTCAGTATTATAAACCACTAAATGGCCAGAATACATTTCTTATGTCCATGAAGAATAAACCCAGGGATTGAGACTGCATTTAGTTTGCATGCAGGGCAGTAAAAACTCTCCTGTGTTCCTGTGCCTTTGATTGATTACAATTTCATGACAGCACTTATATTAATCCAGAGAGGCAACGTGTTTCTGCACTGAGATTGTATCACTTGTCTATGATTTCTAGCAGCATGGCTTTAATGGCAATGTAGTTCTGTGTATATAAGAAGTGGACATAGTCACTGTGATGTCACCCGTTGGTTTGGGGACTACCGTTTTGAAGCCCCGAGTTCAGCATTCTGTGCTGTCGCAATGTTGTTTGTTTGTGTGTGACACAATATAGTGGAGCTAAGTACAACCAAACACTGAATAAGACATTTTCAGGCGACCAAAATGTTAAAATTAACTTTCATGAACTGAAAACAGACTGTGAAAGGGTTGAAGTTGTAAGACGAAAACATGGCCAACTTCCAGACCGGACAACGCCATGGTAGCAACCTGTCAATCACAAGGTAGCCACGCCCTAAAGCATACCCTGCTTTATGGTCTATTTGACTCTAAATGGGACCATCATTTACTAAATGAACATCATGCTGTATTGAAGAAGACTCGAATCTAGTGTTTGAGACCATAAACTCATGTTTACAATGTTTACTGAGGTAATAAATCAAGTGAGTAGGCTCATTTTCTCATAGACTTCTATACAATCAGACTTCTTTTTGCAACCAGAGGAGTCACCCACTGCTGGTTATTAGGAAGAAAGCAAGTTTAATGCACTTCAGCATTGGCTTCACTTTGAAATAATCATCTCAAATAAAGTCCCTTTTGGGTGGAATTTCCTGGCTCTCTGTCCCTGGTATCTTTACATCCGATGTCTGAATGTCTTTAGTCTCAGGCCCTCGCTGATTTGGTCATTTAAACAGTTTGCATGCTGAGCGATTAGCATTTAGCTCAAAACCATGCCGTGTCGAAATATAGCCTCACAGAGCAAGACTCTTAGTCTTGTGTTGCCTATTTGTTTTAATATATTTCATTCTTTAATCAGTTTTATTTTTCTCTTGGTTGTGCTTTTAAATGTTGTTCTAAAGCATTCATTTGCTTTATGCAAACCACCTCACAGTAAATCTCCTGAAATGTGCTACACATGCAAGTTTCGTGGTCTGTTAGTTTGTATTTAAAGTCACTCACTGGCAAGTGTCCCATTCCTTCTGATTGGACATTCGGCCCACGGAAGAGGATACTGAAAGGACTGGAAGAAATAGAAGATGCTCCAGCCGATGATCACATTGTAGTAGAGACCCACAAAGCCACACACCTGGATGGATAGATAGGTAGACAGACAGACCTGTTTATTTACATTTTCCAGTATAAGGTGTAAAATTTCATACCTCCTAAACTGTATAATAAGATCTGTACAGTGTGACAAAAGTGTGTAAATGAGGCAGCGTGCATTGTGCGTGTTCCATGTTGCTGTCAGTCTTCTGATGAGTCTTGCCAGCCAGGACATTCACAAGCTAAATAAGGTTGAGGAAAGCATGAATAATTAAAGTGCTCTCTTTTCAACACTGATCTTCTGCGAGTTATTTATAGCTGCTTCTGCGCCAGCCGTGCAACTCCAAAGAAAGGCTACCTTTCACTCCCGAGCACATCAATACCTCCCATAAACCCAAGAAAGCCTGAGGCAGTGTGAAGGTTGTGATGACTCCAGATGTTCCTGTAACTTTATCCTGCTCTTTGCCATATCAGTTTCATGGTTTTGACATGCTATAAACATGCACAAGGCACACAAAGCCATACTTCCTTTAATTTAGGGATCGAATTACGTTTGTCCCTCAGATAGATAGATACTCAAAGTGTCTGTTCATGCAGACGAAAGGCATAATATTATAAATAATCACACAGACATAATTGTGGCTTTTTTTCCCCCTTATACTGGTGCACATTCAGCAGATGTGCGTCTGTTTAACTGCAGGCTTTTGACAGCTGTTCCTCCATCACAACCTCCCTGATTCTTATCAGAGTACCCACACATTTTCTCTGCACCTCACTGCTGTCAAGCTGCTTTTCCAAGGTGCCATAAGGCCTTTAACAGCTACAGCACGCTAAATAAATGAAGGTCATGTTTTAGGCTCCCTGCTAAAGAGATGATAGATAATTCTGAAAATAAAATATCTGCGCTTCCCCCCCCCCCCACACCATCAGACTGGACATCCCTATCCCGCCTAGACTGGGACAGATGTAGTTCCAGACGCCAATGCTCCCACGTCGGACCTTCTGACCCACGGCCAGCTCCAAGAAGAAGAGCGGGATGCCGATGATGAGGAGGAGGATGAAGTAGGGAACCAGGTAGGCACCTGGAAAACAGGAAGGCTTGTTGAGTTTAAACTGCACGTTGTATGAAGCATTTCAAGGCAAATTAGTCAATTTGTACAGTTTAAACAAAAATGGAAGGGAAGTCAACACCAACACAGAAAAACAACAGAGATGTCCGTCCTTAACTTTAATGTCTTTTGTTTAGGGCTAAACTAACGATTATTTTCATTGTCAATTAATCAATTAGTTGTTTGGTCTATAAAATGTCAGAAAATGGTGAAAAATGTCGATCAGAGTTTCCCAAAGCCAAAGATGACGTCCTCAAATGTCTTGTTTTGTCCACAACTCAAAGATACTCAGTTTACTGTCATAGAGGAGTAAATAAACCAGAAAATATTCACATTTAAAAAGCTGGAATCAGAGAATTTAGACTTTTTTTTCTTAAAAAATACTCAAACCAATTAATCACTTATCAAAATAGTTTACGATTAATTTAATAGTTGACAACTTATCAATTAATCGATGCAGCTCCACTTTTATTGTTGTATTTTTCTGACAGTTGCCACAGACACAAAAGTATTTTCCTAAAGAATAACACAAAACAAACGAATATAGAAATTAAAGAATATCCTTTTTCCAGACTATGTAGGAGTTGACTTTTCCTTACAGATTTAATCTTTTACTTTAAATAACGTAAACTTTACAGCCAACCACTTTTCACAGTGTGCAATATTGCTGCAAAATTCTGCTTTGATTTTTGTTGACACTAGTACCTTCCTTGTTTGCTCATAAAAATACTGTTGAATTTTTAAAGGACTGCATCACAGTAAACTGTTTTTAAATATATTTGTTCTGGTCATTTTATGAGTGATTTGTAATAAATAGACTAAAACATGCAAATATACTGATATTGTTCTTTAACAATGTGAATATAAATGTTGCTGTATTAACACCAGTGACATTTGTACAGTAATTCAGCAATTTTGCATAAGTTTAACTGTTAAAAATATAGAGATATATTTACCCAACTCCCTCCCCCACTCTCAAACGTAAGGTCCTCGACTCCACTGACGAATATCCTTTGAATTTCATTTTAATTTTGATGTAAGTCTAAATTTGTCTTTTTGCAGCTTAATCCAGTGGAGGCGTAATCAGGATGCAACTATGTGAAGGGTGAGTCATCATCTGGGACTTACAGCAGGCAAACACGTACTACTATTAATACATAGTACAAAGTAGGAATTACATACAGTGACACACACATTTGACAGTGGGCGGAGTAAAGAGGCAAAGAGAGAGGAGAGGAGGCGAAAGGCTAAATCAAGAAAGATGAAATAGAGAGAATAGTGAGGGTAAATGTGAGGAGTTTCAGGCCTTTGCCAGGATTTGCAAATCTGCTCCATCACAGATTATGTAATGTGATATATATAAAGATGTGACAATGGAAGGAGGAATGATAGAGGATGTTAAAGGGAGAAGAGAAACAACATAAACGAGAGAGAAGCCCACACAGCGATAACTCCCATACAACACAGACCTTTAATGTGTCTGTAATTGGCTGCCAGACGGACAATTACGGAGGGAAAAATGGCCGCTCGTCCGGTCACATAACGTGCCTGGTCTGAGAGTCTACTGACAGTAAATCCTCCCTATAAGCAATAAATCCTGCCTGTGTGCAGTGAATCAGCTACAGGCAGTAAAGCAGCAAACACAACAACATTAAAGACTTGGTGCGATGTGAGCAGCACAAGATGACAAGATGTTTTTCCCGCTATAGTGAACTCAGGTTTTCACTGTGCGCGCCTCTGGTTACTCGCACTAAACCCTCATCACTATACAGTTACAATTTTTATCGAGCCTTTTCTGTTTACCAGAGTATCAGCGGAGCCCAGCCTGTCCTGTCGGCAGTAGTAATCAATAACGCAGTTATATTTAGACTGGGCTGTTTTCTGCACAATACAGCTGCTCTCTTGGCACTACTGTCCTGAATGGAAGCTCAATGTAGTTTGTGATGGTCGCTGGTAACTGAGCTAGTGAAGGTGACAAGCTGAACAAGAATCTGAGCAGATGTTGACTTTATATACTGTATGTGAAAGATTTCAACAACAGATCACTTGTGTCAAATGGGACTGGGCAATCATCAAATCAATATCACAGTGCAATTAAAGGGACAGTGTGAAACATTTCGGGGGATCTATTAGCAGAAATGGAATATAATATTCATAGCTAAGTTTTCATTAGTGTATAATCACCTGAAACTAAGAATTATTGTGTTTTCGTTAGCTTAGAATGAACCCTTTATATCTAATGTACATAGGGAGTGGGTCCTCTCCACAGAGTCTACCATGTTTCTACAGTAGCCCAGAACAGACAAACCAAACACTGGCTCTATAGAGAGCCTTTTACGTTTTACATTACCTGAAGGCCACCGTAGTTCTCTGACACGCTTGTGAAACCGGTGTAAAACCGTGGTACCGCCAGCTGCCGTCTGTTGCTCCTAAAGTAGTGTTATTATGGTACGGATGGCCTCTGAGCGAGGCGAATGGCGTTACCACGGTTTTACACTCGGCGGCTCATGTTACCACTGTTTTGGAAAGGGAGGAGAGAGCGGCGGGGTACTCAGTTGGTTGCAATCTGCAACCACACCACTATGCCACCAAATCCTACACACTGTACCTTTACTACAAATATTTTCTCCCATATTTAAATACATCACTTCAGTACCTAATTTTGTTTTTCATTACAATTTGTTTTGAATTATTAATTTGGGTAACAGAAACGATATCATACCATCACAATATGATTCCACTTAAATTTGATAAAAGATAATATTGAATTATTGCTCAGCCTTTATGTCAAAGGCTGCAAATGACTTTCATGGGCTGCTACCTAAGTGGATGTATTATTACTTTTGTGTAAAACTACTCTGGTATGTCCTGCTTATTTCAAACTACAGACATGCTGACAATGATGATGCTAATATGCTGATGTTTAGCAGGTATGCTGTTAAACAAGTTCACCATCTTAGTTTAGCGTGCTAACATTTGCTAATTAGCACTAAACACAAAGCGTAGCTGAGGCTGATGGGCATGTTCTTAGTTTTGCAGGCGTTTGTTCATAAACCAAAGTATTGGACAAATTAAAACGTTGATCCCGATGACTGTGCTAAAGTCAGGGGATCAAATTATCCTGAGGGGGATCATGAATATCTGAACCCCTTTTTTTAATTTTGGAAAATCACATCTATTACACGTTCTGCTTCATGTAAAACATACGTAAAGTTGCTATGTTTAGAACTTTTATGTCATTATATCATCTTTTAAACAGTCAGATGCCATTAGTGTTCATTAGTAGAGAATTAATACATCACAGTGAAAACTGGAGTGCTCTATGTTTATTCCATAGACTATAAAATATGGATGTAGTCTACGTGACGTCACCCATAGGTTTCTGAAGAGCCGTTGTGAAGCTCAAGGTGGGTGGCTCAGGCTGTCCCACTTTGAGCTTGGCAGTGACTACTCAGCAAGTTAAAGGAACTCCGTACTGAATGTGATCAGTCACTTGGTTGACTGTGCCTTCTGCAACGCTGCAGCTTGGACTAATGCATTAACTCACCTCCTCCATTCTTCTGGCACAAATAAGGGAAGCGCCACACGTTCCCCAGGCCCACAGAGAAGCCCACCTGGGCCAGGATGTACTGCAGTTTGCTGTTCCAGGCAGGGCGTCCAT